>JAJJMA010200521.1:0-12349 GCA_023529015.1 Papaver nudicaule | reverse complement strand
CCCTTAGGATGGTGCCACGTGTCCCTCAGATTTCTGGTACCTACAGTTTGCTCCTTTTCTTTTTAACTTCCCACAGGGTAAGTTAGGAAGAAAATCTTTGTCGAGGGGTACCACCACACACGTGCTCCAACCTAAGCTCCAGGATTTGGACACGTCGCCAAATAACTGACTAACTGGAGGCGCCGGTTGAGTAACCCACCTTTTCAGAGGATAGATATAAAAAGTACTCCTAGGTTTTTTCAAAACCTTTATTTCCTTTTTATTCTCTTTCCTCAGAGATTTTCTCTGTAGAAAATCTTGCTCCACTGTTCATCGTCTTCTCCGCCTTGCCCTTTACTGTGAAAAAGCTTGGTTTTCCGACAACAATGGCGCCAAAAAGGTTAGTCCTATTCATTTGTGATTTTTGGTGCTTTCCTCTATTTCAAATAAATTCCCAATTCCTTCACTGTTATGAATAGTTGCTCCAAGGGAAAATCTAAGTTTTAGTTTTCCTTTGTTTTGTTGTTTTTGTTTCAGAACTTCTGTTTCCTCTGAGAGGGATGAAGATCCGAACTGCCTGAGGACTCTTCGTAAAAAGTACTATCTGGACTCTAGGTTCCAGATCTCATGGGCTACGCCTCAGAGGAGTGAAGGTGTTATCACTCCAGAGCTCTTGAGGGAGAGTAATCTGAGCAGGACCCGAATCATTGTCTCCAAGGCTCAACTTGATTCTGGCCTCCGAATTCCTCTATGGAGTCCCAAGGATTCCTTTGTGTATCGTGCTTTAACTTCGGGAGTGGATACTCCCAGAGGTCTGTTCCAGTTGAACAATACGGCTTGCAGGATCCTTTCTGAGTGTGCTTCCAGAGCTCGGGGGAGGATTCTCTTTCAGTCTGAGAAAGCTTCCTTCGACCCTGAGCATGCCAAATTCTACACTGTGGAGAATTTTAGGCGCAACTATCGGGTGACTCAGGCTAGGAGGGATAGTCCTTTTGAGGGGTTTGGAGTGAGTATCCAGAGGAGGAGTGCGGATGAGAGAAAGAATGCTCTTTTGCTTCTGGGGGATGTAGACCCTCCAGGTGGTAGTGAGACTTCTCAGCAAGATTTCCTCCGCAAGTCCCATGATCCAAGCTGGCATGTTGGTCCTTTGTTGATTGAGGGTCCATTCATTTTTGGGTTTGATGTAAGTGGGAATCCTGTTCTGGAGACTCCCAGATCTCTAGAGGATCTCCCTGCTTATCTCCCATGGGTGAATGTTTGGCCCAATGCTGGTGGTTCCAGGAAGCGTAAGGGAGGAGATGCTCCAGAGGTAAAAAATATTTGCTTTAGTTTCTGAGTATGTGTCCCATACTTGCCCCTATTTTTTGACTCTGGGATCTTCTCCTTGCAGCCTTCTAAGCAGATTGGGAAAAAGGTTGCTGTCTCTTCTGAGAAGGGAAGAACTGTGTCCTCCAGGCCTCCTTCCGCTGCTCGGAGATTGGTGGTAGACTATGGAGATGATGGCCCCGACTCTGTGGACGTGCCTTTCCATGAAACCTTCCAATCCCAACAGGATGATGATATGGTCGTTGTCCAACCAACCCAACCCTCCAAGGGTAAGTCTTCTCAAGTCGCAGGCTTGAGTGCTCAGACTTCCCAGGATGATGCTGTGCTAGTTCAGCATAAGGATGGGTCTTCTAAGAAAGAAAGTACTTTGGTAATCCCCCCTGGCAGTTCTCTGGTTGTTTCCGGGACTGCCTCCACTGTTGTAGCCACTCTTCTTGCTCCAGACTTTCAGAACAAAAGTGTTGAGGAGCAAGCTAGGGCTGTTGCCCCAGAGAACCTTCCCTTGCTGGTAAGTGAGATCATCCTCCTTTTTCTTTCTTAGGTATTGTTGGATGTTTTCTGATTCTGGGGTCCTTTCAGATCCAGAATGCAGTTGCAGCTTTCTCAGCTAGTTCTGGGGTATCCGTCCGAGCTCTGGACGGTCAACTAAAAGATTCTCAGAAGAAAGTCTCCGAGCTTCAGAGAAGTCTGAACCTTCAGAAAGGTAACTTTCCTTGACATCTCTTAGTTAGTTTTGTATGCTTTTTCTGGGACCTGAAATAGTCCTTTTCCCTTAGTCGAATTTGATCAAGCTAAGGTCCAATGGGAGAGGGATCGTAGTGACTACCAGAATGAACTCACTCTTAGGGATAGTCAGATCCTTTCCTTGGAGACTGATTTGGGCAAGATGGCGAATACGCACGAGGATAAAATCCAAAGTATGTTTGCCAATCTCTCAGAGGAGCATTCTAGTACCGTAAAAGGTCTTCATAGACAGCTTAGGGAATCTCAGTCCCAGATTAATACTTTAGAGTCTATGAAACGAGGTCTGAAAGACCAAGTTAGGACTTTTATGCGATGGCAAGAGGATCATCAACCTATGCTCAATCAGATTGAGGATTATAAGGAAGCCTCTGAGCGTGCGGCTGATGAGTTACAGGCTTCACAGGAGCTTGTTAGAAGGTTGCGTGAAGCCATGGCAAAGCATGCTGATGCTTGCCCCATGGATAATCATGCCTTGACTCTTCTAGAAAAGCAGTATAGTGAGCTTGATTCTGCCAGGTTGGACACTGAGCAGACTCTGAGGGCCATCATCTCTGACTCGGAAGGTAGATCAGAATAGGCCTCAGATTACTTCAATTGTCTTAGTGTTTTTCCTGTTATCTCATGTTTGCTTTGCTCCTTTTTCAGGAAAAGCTAGAGAGCTTGAGGAGTTAAGGTTAGAGTTTGAAACTCTCAAGGCCGAGAAAGAGACTCTGGAGGCCAGAGTTGTAGGATTTGAAGAGGAGTTACAAGAGCAGGAGGATCATCTTTGTGAAAAATATTCTAAGGAAGCTTCTGAGGTAGCTAAGTCCTTGAATAAGCAATGAAAGACTAAGTATGACGCTCTTCTCCTCTCCATTCAGTCTCAGAAAACTCCTGAGGCCTCTCCTAAATTCATGGCTGCTTTGCAAGAGACTGTGGCTCCTTCCAGAGATTCTGAGGCGACTACTTCCAGAGGTGCTCCAATCTTTGAGACTGGAGAACCTCAAGGTGTACCAACCTCTGAGGTTGAGGAGGGTTTGGAGCTCGGAGAGCAGGATGTAGGTGATCAGCCAGAAGTTGAGGAGCCAGAGAACGAGCGCCCTCAGAATCAAGATGCTGATACTGAGGTGCGAGGGCCATCTCCCTCCAATCTTGCAGAAGATTGACTGTCTTTCTCCTTCCTTTGTCTTGAACTGACTTTGCTTTTGATATTATGTATGTTGGTTGTACTTGGTTAACAACAAATACTTTTGATTTTTTTGTCTGGGCGCTCCCAAGCTTGGGGGGCAAAACACTTTGGACCCTTATTGCTTGTGAATGTATGGGTGTTTGTTTTGTCACTTTCGTGCCCTTAGAGTTAGACAATGTTTTTGCCTTAGACCGTGCTGTCTTAGGTTGCGTGCTTTCCAGCACTCTATCCCTTAGAGGCTCAACAACTTTGTAAAGTCTTACCAAAAAAGATTTCCTTACATTATGAAGGAGATTCCATGTACGTTGAAAGACTCAGTGGCCACTAAGTTCAGACAAGGACCATACTGTACTACCTCGATCATGATGACAAAATTTTCTCTAAGGTGAATTTTGGGGGTTCATTCATTCTGGGATGTTTCGTGAGGGGAGCCATCCCTCAGCCTGCATCTCCAAAGTGGCATCCTAAAGTGCTATTAGGGCATCCGAGTCATATAGATAAGGGATCTGTCCATAGACTAAGGCAATGGGTAACATTGGGGGAGTGCGCATCTCCCTCGTACCTGAAATACCCTTTCGGGGTCTTTGCCCCTGCATGAGCAGAGACGAATGCCTATTCGTTAGATCTGGGCGTGGGTTGTATGGCTAGTACTTCGAAAATTCAAGGCAAAAGACATCTTGAAATTTTCTGAGGGTTTCGAAAATGTAGAAGGAAAGAGACTCTCCTACTTTCCTGAGGGTCAGAATATAGAAGGAAAGAGACTCTTCTAAAATTCTGAGCGTTTCGAAATCATAGAAGGAAGGGGACTCTTCTAGAATTCTGAGAGTTTCGAAAACATAGAAGGAAAGAGGCTCTCCTATTTTTCTGATGGTCAGAACGTAGAAGGAAAAAGACTCTTCTAAAATTCTGAGAGCTTCGAAAATATAAAAGGAAAGAGACTCTTTTAATTTTCTGAGAACATAGAGATAATAACAAAAGATTTTATTAATATTCCAGAGGTTATACAAGATCATATTCAAAAGTACTTAACACTATTTCGTACATAGTATTACAAAGCTCTGAGAGACATTTCCCTGTACGGGCTTTGAGACTTCTTGAAGGATTCTGGTTCCTGTCACGGCTTCTCGAAAGTAGGTTCTATAGTTGTAGTCCCTAGATAATTTTCGATGATAGTTCTCCATTTTCTGGAGGGCAGCTTCTCTCATCTCCCATGGATTGTCTATCCTAGATAGTATCTCATTGGTGGTGAGGTTTTCTTCCCAGGCTTCCGTCTTGGTTGCTGGTATCATGGCCTCAGTAGGTACGATAGCTTCCGTTCCATATGCAAGAAGGAAGGGAGACTCCTCTGAGACTGGGTTTTTAGTTGTTCTGCACTTCCATAGGACGTTGAATAGCTGCTCACACCACCTTTCTTGGTATTCTTCCAGAGCGTCCTTAAGCATGTTTGCTATAGTTAAGTTTCGGAGCTCTGGTGCTGAATCCTCCTGTTGTGGAATAGGTGTGGCTTTACTTCTCCTTATGTGAAAGGCATTGCATAAGTGGTTCATTTTCGGGCCACTGAATTGTTTCTCATCGTCTGAAACGATGGCTGCTGGTATCCCAAAGCGACAGATGATTTGTTCGAATACAAAATCGTGTACGTCCTTATCTCGGATATTGGCTAAAGCTCTTGCCTCCACCCATTTGGTGAAGTAATCAGTGGCAACTATTAGATATTTTCTGCCTTCTGTCCCTCGTTCTAGGGGTCCTACTATATCTATACCCCATTTGGCAAACGGCCATGGGCTTAGAATAGAGGTTACTTCTGAGGCTTGAAAATTTCTCTTGTACTTTCGGCAATCTTTGCATTGGGCAGCTATTTCTTTAGCATCCAGATTCATGTAAGGCCAGTAATACCCTGAGGTCTTAGCTTTGGATGCTAAGGTTGTTCCCCCAAGGTGATTCCCCGCTCCCTCATGGTGGATTGCCTCCAGAATTTTTATTCCTTGCCTTCTGGTGAGGCATCTTAGGAGAGGTCCCAGAAAAGATTGTTTGTACAGCTTCCCATCTCTGAGACGGTAATTCTTGGCTCGTGATATTATCTTATGAGCGTATTTTGACTCTGCTGGGAGAGTTTTCTTTTCCAGATATTGGTGAATAGGTATTCTCCAATCTTCTTCTGGAGGTCCATCATCAGAGGACTGCTCTTCTCCCATCTCAGTAGTGGCTACCTCCACTTCTGGCTCTGGGGCATCTGGTTCTGTCAGAGGTACTGAGGGTAGTAGGACCCTATCTACTCTGATGCTAGCAATCTTAGGATCATTCAACATTGATGCAATGTAGGCCAGAGCATCCGCATGTCGATTGTTGTTTCTAGAGATATGCCTGAGCACGAGACCAGGTATCTTGTTGATGTATTCCTGAGCTTTCTTGTGGTAGGCTTGTAGGCATGGGTCTAGAGTTTGATATCTTCCCTCTATCTGCCTTACCACTAGCTGCGAATCACTTGTTAGCCTTACATCTCTGAGCTCCATCTCACAAATCAATCCCAGACCGTGTATGACTGCCTCATACTCTGTTACGTTATTTGTGGTGGGAAACTCGAGTCTCAGACTGTGTACAATTCTTCTTCCAGTAGGAGTTGTGAATACCATTCCAATACCTGCCCCATCAGCGTTCTTGGACCCGTCTACAAAGACTTCCCACCTGGTAGGATTTTCCGCCCTCAGAAGTTCTGGGGGGTCTTCCAGTTCATCCTCAAAACCAGGTATGTCTTCGAGTTCTTCCTCTTCTGTTAGAGGAAAGTCTGCTAAGAAGTCAGCAACAGCTTGGGCTTTGATGGCAGTCTGAGGTTGGTACTGTACTCCAAACTGTTTGATCTGAGCTCCCCACTTTGAGATCCTACCAGCCCTTTCAGAGTTTCTGAGTACTGAATCGATAGGCAGTTTTGTGATCACTGTTATAGGGTGAGCATGGAAGTATGTTCTCAGTCTCTGAGAAGCAAATACCAGCGCCAGAATTACCTGCTCAATCTTAGAGTAATTCTTTTCGGCAGGCCCCAGAGTTCTACTGATGAAGTAGATGGGCCTTTCCTCACCTTCTACTATGCGTAAGAGTACTGCACTGATAGAATAGGAGGTGGCTGCTAGATAAACATATAATGTTTCATCCGGTTCAGGCTTTTGTAGTGTAGGCATTGTTGCCAAATACTTTTTGACGTTATAGAACGCCTCCTCACATTCCTTACTCCAGACCATCTTCTGGCCCTTCTTCAGAATGCTGAAAAAATGCTTGAGTTTGTCGGAGGATCTTGCAATGAATCTTCCCAATGCAGCCAATCTTCCATTCAGTCTCTGGACGTCCTTCCGAGTTACTGGTGAGGGCATTTCTGTGATAGCTCTGACTTTCTCAGGATCTACCTGTATACCATCCTTCGTGACCATGTAACCTAGGAACTTCCCAGAGGTGACCCCAAATGCACATTTGAGTGGGTTGATTTTCATGCGAAATTTCCTCATTTGAGCGAAAATCTCTTCCAGGTCTCTGACATGATGTCTGGACTGTTTGCTTTTGACAAGCATGTCGTCCACATATACCTCCAGAGTTTTGTGAATCCAAGGTAAGAACATTTTGGACATTAATCTCTGATAGGTTGCCCCTGCATTTTTGAGTCCGAATGGCATCTTTGTGTAACAGTACAGCCCATTGGGAGTGAAAAATGCAGTATGCTCCTCATCTTCCGGTGCCAGAGGGATTTGGTTATAGCCAGAATAACCATCCATGAATGATAACAGCTCATTCCCAGAGGTAGCATCAACTAGTTGATCTATGCTCGGGAGTGGGAAGCTGTCCTTGGGGCATGCCTTATTTAGATCACTAAAGTCAATGCATATTCGCACCCCAGCGTTGTTTTTCTTCGGGACAAGTACCATGTTGGAGATCCAAAGTGGGTACTGCACCTCCCGAATGACTCCAGCCTTTTCCATCTTCTGAAGCTCCTTCTGGACCGCTTCCTGATATACTGGGGCTATCTTTCGAATTTTCTGTCTCACAGGTTTGACACCTGGATGGATTCGGAGATGATGATGGCTTATGTCTGTTGGGATTCCCAGATGTTTGAGGCACAATTCGGGATCGATTCCCGGCATGTCTTCCATCTTCCATGCAAACACATCGACATATCTTATCAAAATCCCTACGAGTTCTTTTTCAAGGTCAGGATCTAGGAGCGTCCCAATTTTAACCATTTTTGGTGTGTCTGGGCCTCCTATATTCACTTCCTTTGTCGGCTCAGACGTGTAGAATGCAGGCTTCTGGGGGCCTAATTCAGTCTGAGCCTTTGATTGCTATAACTTTCCAGAGGCATCAGCCATCTGGGTATCCTCAGAGACCTGGTGGACAGTCTTTTCTTTGAGTTTCTGGACCATTGATTCTAGGCAAGCTAGTCTAATGGCCTCTTCCTCTTCTCTGTCCCCTCGTCCCTTGTTTTTGTTGATAGCTTGACGCATTATCCTTGCGGAGGTGGAACATTCAATGAATTCATCGATTTCCTTCTGGCATTCCTGCTCCAGAATCCTCTTCTTGGAATTTCTGGGAGCGTTAACCTTTTCCACACAGTTTCTCACGTCTACTTCTGAGCAGTATCTAGCTTCTCTGGGATCTCCCATGATCTCAGCTATTCCCTCTGGGGTGGGGAACCGTAGTCGTTGATGGTAAGTGGAAGCGACTCCCTTGATACCATGAATCCACCATCTGCCCATGATGGCAGAGTAGGGTGACACAACGTCAACTACACAGAAAGTCGTAGAGGTGATGATTTTTCCAGCGTGTACTTCTAGTGTTATTTCTCCTTTGGGCTTAGTGGAAGATCCATTGAATCCATATACCATGTAGGTTGAAGGGATTAGGCATTCATCCTTTAGACCCATCTTCACGAATGTGCTATAGAACAAGATCTCCACGGAGCTTCCTCCATCCACCAGAATCTTTGGGATGCCCCACTGCCCGATCATCATGGTCACTACCAGAGGATCGTTGTGAGTCTTCCCATTCTGAGGCACCTCAGAGGCCGAGAATGAAACTGGTCTTTTCATCCATTCCTCCATGGGGAGTTCTAGAGCCATACTGAATATTTCTTCCCCATTTGTATTTCTCTTGTGGATTCTCTCCAGAGAGTGTTGCCCCAGAGATGATTCTGAGGGCAATTCTACAGAATGGGTAATAGTGTTGCAGTTGAGGTGCTGTGCCTCTCTGGGCATCTCAACTCTGAATATTTTCTCTACTGCCTTCTGGGTGCTCCCAGAATCTTTGGCAATATACTTTTTGAGCTCTCCGCTACTTACTAACTTCTCCAGCTCTCTCCTTAAGTGCCTGCACTTGTCGAGAGAGTGGCCGTTCCACCCATGCACTTCACAGTAATCCTTACTGTTCTTGCAATAGTCAGGTTGGATGCCCTTTCCAATAGGATCCTCAAAGGGAAACTTGCCCTTGATTTCCTTGTAAATGGTGGACCTTGGAACGTTGAATTTAGTGTACGTGGCGTCGTCAAAATCCCGCTTCTTGTTGTCCTTAGCTGATCTTTTGCCTCTGAATTCTCTGGACTTGTTTCTCTTGATCTGAGAAGTGGGGACCGCAGCAGGAGGTTGGGAATGAGTGACCTGGGGCTGTGGTTCTACCACGTTTGCTCCTCTACTCATGTTCCCAGAGAGCAACTTGTCATAAGTGCCATCCTGCGTCTCTTCTAGTGCTATGAATTCCTCCTGTATTCTTCTGAGGTCTCCCAGATTATCTGGAGTCTCGTTCCATAGCTTGACGAAGAGAGGGTCAGTCTTATTTAGAGAATTTTTGAAACCAAGGATAGCATAGGCTGCTGGGACCTTCCCTATCTCAGCGCATAGTTTCCTCCACCGGTCAACTAGGCTTCTGAGGGATTCTCCCCTTCCTCTTTTGAGGACAAATAGTCTCTCAATCCCGGGTTTGACTTTGCTGTTATGCATGTAATTCTCTAGAAAGACCTCTTGAAGATGTTCGTACGACTTGATCTTTCCCTTTTCTAAGGAGTTGAACCAAGTTAACGCTTCCTCTTTGAGGCTTCCCGGAAAGAATTTGCACATAACCCCTTGTCGATCTTGCCATGGCATTAGAGCCATTTCATAATCCTTTATGTGTTGGATAGCATCACCCGTACCATCAAACTTATTCTGGAAGTTTAAGGTACATCGTTTGGGTATCGGGAGAGCATTGATCTCTGAGATGAATGGTGAGCGCTTAGCATCTTCCATTACCTCTGCCAATCGTTTGCCTTCCTTTCTAATAAGTTCCGGTTTGTTCTCAATACTTGCCGCTATGGCTTTCCTGAGATTAACCTCTTCTTCCAGCTCCCGGATTTTCCTTTCTCGGGCGGCCAGGATGTCTGTCAGAGATGGCTCAGCATAGCCTTCCTCAGAATCATCGTCCGAGGTGTCGTCCGAAATCACTTCAGTGATTGGAACATCTCTGGGTCTCTTATACCTTAAGTTCCTCCTATCTTCTTCCTCCTCGTCTGAGGAATCAGATGAGTCACTGTCAGTAATCACGACCTTTTCTTGTCTTAACTTCTTGTTAGCCTCAGAGAGCTTACGGATCTTCCTCTTCAGAGCTCTGACCTTGTTTCTTTTTGCTCTCTGAGTGTCCTCTGGGGTAGACTCTGGGTTTCTGACCACAGACTTACCCTTCTCGGCACGAATTGGCCTCACCCTCTGGGTGGCTTTGTCAACTCCAGAATGGCCATTTGCTCTGGAGGTTTTCTTAGCTCCTCTGGAGGACTCACCCTTCCCAGAGGTCTTTTCTGCTCCTCTGGAGGACTCACCCTTCCCAGAGGTACCTTCACGTTGTCTCTCTGAGACTATTGTAACCTTTCTGGAAGGTCCACCCTTCTCAGAGGTATCTTCTCGACCTTTCTCTGGGACCTTCCCTCTGGGAAGCCCGTTGAGAGCGTCGATGATCCGATTGTCTCCCTCCAGAGAGGCCTCAGTAGAGCTGTTTGAGTCTGTCGTGTGCAGATCCAAGTCCTCTTCTTCTCTCGGAGAGTCAACTCCCGCCCTCATAATCGTTGCTTCTGAGGCAAGATCTCTCTGAGGGGGCTTCTTATGATAAACCTCTGTCAAAGGTTTAGTCTTCACAGGTATGCTGCTAGCAGTACCCTTCTTCTTTTGTGCCCCAGGTTCTTTTCCTACAGTATTGGTGGTCTTTCCCAGAATCCCATTGCTGGTATTCTGAGGCACCCTTGCTGGAAAACCTGGTGGTGCACTTTCTCCAGAGGCGACAGTATCCTCTGGGACTTCACGATCCGTCTCCTGCATTCCACTCCTGGTGATCCTCCTCGGAGGGTCTCTTCCAGAGTCCGTGGCGTTAGCAGTCTTCATCTTCTCCTGAAAAGCAAAATCAAGATATAACCTTCTTGTCAGAGTAACTCCACAAGTGCTAGTTGTAACCTGACAGTTTCAGAGATCCAAGAAATCCGTACACCTTTTCAAAACATTTTGAAAGCTATCACAGAAAGAGACAGAATGATGTTTGAATAAGTTAAAACTGGGTAGTTGGGCTGTCAGGTTTTGTTTGAGAGTGATGTTGGTGACATCAGCAGTCTGTAAAAACAAAAAAGATAGTACAAGCAGTACTTTTCAGAGAGAACCTTTTCAGAAAAACCCTCTACCCTCCATTAATGGCGTTTTTTGAAGAAAAAACCAGATCCAAAATGGATTTCAGTTTCAAATACGTCTACTGTTGGCAGAAATCAACAGCAATAGTTTTGTTTATCCTTTAAAAGCAAAATCTGAATTCAAAGGTCTAATCTTTATGAAGATAAAGGCTAGGTTTTTGCAAAAAATCAAGTTTTTGTAAAGAAAATAAGGGATTTTTCGCAAACAGTAGGTAAAGAAGGAACTTTTAAGTCTTAAAAGCATAAAAGCTCTCACCTTTACTAAGAATACTAAGCTTTCCTTGTGAGATCTATGAGATCCAGGAGCTTTTCTTCCTCACAGCAAAGGTTTGGTTAAGAGACAAATAAAAAAGATTAGAAATAGACCAGGAAGGATAAATCCTTTACCTAGTCCCTGTTTCTAGCGCCAAAATGTGAGTCTAGATATCTCTGAGATCACACCTAACGGTCCTAGATGAAGAACTACTCAAGAACACTTAAGTATAGACACATCTAAGATAAAGTAAAGACAATCAAACATAGTAAATGCAAGAAAGGTAAAGAATCAAGACACAAGCATGTTTTTTAACAAGGTTCTTCCTCACGGTGGAGGCTTACATCCTTGGTATTTCATTAATCATGAGTGCGGTTACAACGTTAGCTACCTTCACAATTAACTAAATGAACTTCAAGTCTTGATCTACTGTCTTCAGTCTTGATCTACAGTCTTGATCTACAGTCTTCTTCAAGTTCACACTTCACAAGTCTCAAACCTAGTTGTAGGATGTCGTATCCGGTCTCCTAGGTTTTCCCTTGTGAGTTCTCACTTGGTTCTCTATCTCCTAAAGAGCTAGGTATTTATAGGCGAGAAGGGTAGGTAGTACATATTCTAGTGTTACAAGGGCTATGGAAACTAAGTTACTTCTACTTATTCCTCGAGATACACAATCCCTTCTGGGAGTCTTCCTCTCTGGACGTCAGTCTTCTGAGACACCTCCCAGAGATATCTCTGAGCCTTCCTTAGACATCGTATAGCCTCTGGCCTTCGATCTTCTAGTTATGTCATCTCTCAGAATCCCCTTTGTAACGCATCTTCTAGAATATGACTCCTTTTAGATCTTCTCGTACCGTTTCTTCTCTGAGGGTATCCTCTGAGGCCAGTCCCCGAAGGGGCCTTCCAGAGGATATCCTCAGTCTTGTAGGTTCCAGACTTTTTGACCGCAAACCAAGTGCAACCCTAAGTTTGACTGGTGCTAAACAGCTGTATTCCTCTATCTGACTTGGCATTTAATGCCTCTGTAGTACCTTCAACCTACCCGTGCTTTTGACCTGTCGCACTTTACACGCGTCTCATCCATAAGTGGCATGCAATCAGTTACTTTTAGGGTTTATCCCATACCTCTCGGTGTATTCACTATCTTACAACTGCCCTTAGGATGGTGCCACGTGTCCCTCAGATTTCTGGTACCTACAGT
>JAJJMA010200508.1:155977-168428 GCA_023529015.1 Papaver nudicaule | reverse complement strand
CATCTGTCTTTCTTTAAGATTCTGTGCATGCAATTTTTGGAAGGAAATTGGAGTGAATAGCAGAAGAGGTTAATCAACACAATAAAGTGTATCAGGAGTATTGCTTTCATTACAACAATGTAAGGATCCCAGCAGCTTTCATTGATTTGGTTATGTTTGGTTGTGTGTTACTGCCGGAGGCACGAGATATAGAAAAGAGGGTAGAAAAATAAACCAAGATTACTCACGTTTTAAGAATAATAATTTTATTGCACATGGTCTCCTTTTACAGGAAACAATAGAAATTTGGTCAGAAAATTCTAACTTAACCCAAAGTAATTCTAAAAACAAATTATTTATAAGCTGAAAGATAATTTAATCCTAAATAATAATAATACTCCAGAAAGCCCTTAATTAGTCCAACCATGTTCTCCTTTGACAGCCAGAGCCAGCCAGCATGAGATGTCCACAGCTATTACTGATCATCATCTCCAGCGCTAGCATGAACATTCTTCTCATCAGTACCAGAACTACTGGCATTGATTTTCAGTGTGGATACGGAATGCACTAAAATCTCTTGAAGGTCCAACTCTTCTGCATAATCTTCATCAGTCATAGCATGAAGGTATTTTGCAAGCTCTTCATCAGTCATAGCAAAGTCGAAATCATCCACGTACGCTGCAAAGTCGGAATCATCATCCGACTCATCCTCATCCGATGCAGAGACCAAATCATCCTCCGACTCATCCTCTGACGCTGCAGAGTCGATATCATCCTCTGGCGCTGCAGAGTTTAAAGCATCCTCCGACGCTGCAGAGTCGAAATCATCCAGCGACGCTACAGAATCTATATCATCCAGCGACGTTACCGCTACAGAATCGAAATCTTCCTTGGATTCTACAAAGACATAATCATCGGATCCTGATCCTGCCATCTTAAACAAGTCTTTTCTTTTCTTTTGCGACCTGCTGCGAATTCTGGAATATCTCTTTCTAGTATTTCTCTAGCTAGTGTTCTTCCTGTACCTCTATAGGTGCTCATCGAGGACTTATTTATAGGGTAGAACTGCTTCCATATATTCTAGTCATTCTATGAATGGAAATTCCCCTATGCTTGTAATAATCTTCTTAAAATACAACTCTTAAGAACTTTTCCTCCCAGGATTAGGATTAGGAAACTGCATGCTTCTAGAATAATCTAGGAGAAGAGAAGAATTCTTTTGTTTGTACACGTCACGAGTATAGGGTATTTTGATGGGTCTAGCTATACTAGAAGCTGGTTCCGTTGGGTTTTACTGGTGCTAGTCATCATTCAGATAACATCAGGATCAAGAGAACTTGACAAGGTTTTAGAAGGTAATAATACGTCTAGATTATGACTGTAGATTGTTGTGTTTCAATGTTTTCTTGGAAATTTACATGGACCGTGGATTACATGAGAAATAATACTAGCATAGTATACATTTAAACATACATTAATAATGGTATCATAATGAACCATGGATTACAAGACGTACAGACTATTAAAAGGAACTGATGATCGGCCTGGCAACACTCTATAATTGTGAGGCCAAAACAGCGCATAAGCTGTTTTTATTTTGCGATATATCAAATCACAAGCAATAAGGATTATATATTGGCCCAAGTTTATTTCAGTAATTCATGTTACACACATCGTAACAAGCACAGTACACCTTGCCATTTTCATCCGAGTTCATCTGGGCACATCTTACCCCAGATTCCTGTTCTTTCGAGCACGCAATCGTACATTCCCCAGCTACATTATCATCATTAGAGTACCCCGAACTCAGCATATTACCAGAACAATGGAAATTCGGATTCGGAAGTTGAAACCCAATCTTATCAAAATCAAAACAAGTCGCATCACCGAATATTACTAGTGCCTCCGAATTCCTGCATGTTCAAAAAAGGTTTGAATATCATAGATAAGCACAAGATAGAAAGTAATTAATAATAGGTACATGGATTGATCAATAATATACTTACATGGATTGGAAAGCAACCAAGGTGAATAAGAAGAAACCAACGAGAGAAAGAGTTTTTGTAGAAGCCATTCTAAAAACTCTCGAGTATTTTTGATATGTATAGGTCTTGTAATGAAAAGTTTGATTTGTGAAGAATTACAGACAATCCAACCCTCTATTTATAGAATGCAACCCACATTTGTTGATCTCTTTTCAATCATGGATGAGGACTAGTTCAATTGCTCGGCCTAGCTACGTACTTTCCTATATATTTTAGTAATTACATTAAGATAATCAAGGGCCAAAGGCCAACTACCATCAAGACAGCGGATGCAGCGCCTGTTGCAGATGGGATAATTGTGATCATATACGCAAAAGAAGCACGTCATCCATATTCATTTTCTAAGTACATTGTGATCATTGGATTTAATTCTCTTTTAATTGTATTATCAATCCCTTTTAAATGGCAACATGCTAGGAGAAACGAAAAAACATTATGAGTAAGAGAGAAGAGAATCTTATGGATTATTATAGACTCTTGACTTATGATCGAGTAAACTCATTGTTTGATGGCAACACTCTAGCTAGGAGAAATGAATCAATGACAAGTGCATGCCAATTGCAGGTTAAAGAATAAGGGCCAACACCATCAAGACAGGGGATGCAGATGGGGATGGTTATCCTCCTCTCATAAGTCATATCTGCAAGAGAAGCAAAGCACGTCATGCACTCAAAATTCATTTTTCTAAGCATTCTTGTTGGATTTAGTCATCCAATACTTTATCGTTGAACTTTGAGGCAAGGGGGTGTTTCAACGGGCATGCCAGGCCGTTTTGGCTTGTTCACTTCCTAATAGTCGGGTCTGGCTAACTATCTATGGAATGTGATGGACCGGGCAAGTCGAATAAGTTCTGAAGAATGGTCATTGATCATTGTGATCAGACATATTATTCGATCACCTGTACGTAAACGGAATCTTCCTATTGTCATGATATATTAGTATTTTCCTCTCATGAGTATATTCTTTCCATCTAATAATGTTCTCTTTGTCAATACTTTCCACCAATCATAATATTTGTAAATTCTTAAACGATGCATGGTATATGAATAACTTGTTAAAGGTACATCTACATAGGACATGTAGGAAGATTTTGAGTTACAATACAATAAATTTTCGGTGAACTTGGCTGCATATCGGTTACATATATTGGGAGATTTTTGAGACTTAAACACACTAACACCGTATGTGCGAATTTTGACCAAAGCTCAGATTGAGCTCCCAATCTGAGAATGAGTTAAATCAAACATCCCAATTAAGCAAGCTTAATTAACAATAGGCGGATTACAATAACAAGACGAACCTTTGAAAGGAAACACATGATCGGCAAGTTTAATTATCGGTTAACAAAACGGACAATTTATTAACTGTTGATACAAATATCATTAGCTGTTTTGATTACACGATCATAAGCTAGGATTTGGCCCAAGAATATCATTAGTAGCGGATCACACACCCATCATAACAAGCACAGTTTATCTTATGCGATTCATCTTCATTCATCTGGGCACACTTTACCCCATCAGTGTCCACCAGTGACTCACACCAACCCATACAGTCCCCGCACGGACATCATCCGTATGGCGAATACCTCGAACGCACGATACTACCAGAACAAGAGAAACGGGGACTCAGAATATCATCAGCTACATTAAAACAAGTCTGAGGTACAAAACATAAAACAAGTACGAGGAATCCCCAAGCATCCGCATTCCTACATCTCCCCCCTCTTTAAGGCGTTTAACACAAAACATAAAAACTTCACCGGAAGAGAGTTTAGCCGTTCGATTTAATAACTTCAAAATTCGGCCGTCAGATCTCAGAAAATGGCTAACCAATTCTTCAATGACGGCATATATGGCATAGTTTGTCGCATAACAATCAATGCGAAGATGTACAAATTTTCCTCACGGATACTAATTTTTTATTTCAGGTGGTGCCGCGTAGGAGCATGTAGTAGCAGCCGCTATTTATCAGGTGCTGCTGCTGCAAATCTGACTGTCCAAGAGCAAGTTCCTGCCGTTCCTCTAATCATGTGTAAAGTTATCGTGTATTTGTTTGCTTTTTTAAATTTTACTGTTATTTGACCGTAGGTTATAACATTTTGTTATGGCCTGTCATATATTTTTTCTGAAATGGGAATAATGTGTATGGGAAAGACAATTGTTTGCCGACGTGCATCGCACGTGCTTTTGACTTGTTGGTTTATTTTGATCTGGGTTTCTGATCAGGTTAATTTATACCGATTTCTTGTACATTAATCATCCATATAACAATGGGTTGATTAGCACAATTCATGAACTATATTGATATAAATTATCTTTATATATAATAGCAGACCCCAAATGTCCACATGTCGATACCAAGTTAATTCTACATTTTGGTGAACCCATGTCAGCAACACTTATCCCTGTCATTGCTCTCTTATTGGTTGGCAATATTAGAAACAATTCAGTCAGCAAAACAAAAGTCAGTTAGGACCCGTTAGTGTTGACGCCGGTTGGCAGACAGTCGTATCCCAAAATGATGAAATCTGTTGAACCAATTGGCATCCATCCGTTAAGGCTAAGACACCCTCACATCAAGAGACGGCTACACATCCCATCCCTTGGTAGCTATATAAATACCTACCCCAATAATGGAACCATCAGCAAACCCTTGAAAAAAAAATAAAAAAATTGCGTTCATAAACCCTACAACAATGGCTTACGACAGAGAATCCCATGAGGCCATGGTAGAGCCAGCAAGTTGGGCATTCGAAAAACAGTACTAACACTACTGTTGCACAATACCTTGCAACTGTTCGAAGAATTGAGCATTGAATTGCATTTCCACCAAGGAAAAAATATACTGAGTCATGTCGTAAATAGTTATATGGAGTTACATGGCGATATTAAGGCTCAACAAGAAAATTGATGTGGGCAATCAAAAGAATGATATATCTAAGTCAGATGAAGCCAAAACTTGCAAAGAGCCAAGGGCAGAGAGGTTAGTTTTTCAATGATGAAAGATAAATCTAAATCAGATGAAGCAAAAACTTGCCAAGAGCCAAGAGCGGAGAGGTTAGTCTTTCAATTATAACTTTGCAACTGCTTACAGATTAATAATCATATAGATACAAACTCTATATAAAGATGAGTGTACTTGAGAATAGGAGGTCACGCAGGAATTTCACTTATGCAGAAATTTCGGTGAATGTTGGCAGCCTTTATTAACCACACATGACCTATAATATACTATTTGAGATGCAGGTGCATACGTACGAACGCTGAAGGATTACCATCACACCATCATCTGGCTTACAGTAAACGCGTTGTAAACTAGAAAGGATTGTGAAGACAAGGCATCACAAGTGAAGCGGGAAATCTAGATTGTTTGGTGAAGAGGTAGAAATTAATATAATGAATGAAAAACTTCTTCTACTTGATTTCCATGTCATTGCACCATCATGTCTCATAAGACACATCTCTTCACGATTAGACACATTTATTTGCATAAACCTTCCAGACCATCTGAGTAACGGGATCCTTGATTATTTACATTAGCATTATGTACATTATAATGTAAGCAAATTCTAAACTTCCCCTGTTTAAAAATGTAACGCGCATCAAAAAGGAATATGTACTGCCACAATCACCAACATAATCAATGAAAACGGTTGGTACTACATGTCATGCGAAGAGTGTGCAAAAAAGTAATATCGAAAAAACCAATAACAATGTGAAGATGATGTCAAGGCTGTCCCAAGGTAAGTACATAAAATCCCCATCAAATGCATGTACTAATACTTATGTAAAACAAATACAGATTAGACCTGGAAGTGAAAGATAAAACCGGTATTATTACTTTCGTTGGTATCGGCCAAGAGGCAGAAAAGTAGATTCATTGCGACGTATCAGATTTCCAAGTAGCACTTACAAACCGAATGAAATGCATTTTACAAACTTTTGGGTTGGAACTACAAAACCAATTAGCCTGACTCAATGCAGAAATAGTGTTGTGAAAATTGTCTGCACACTGGAACATGTTGTAAGCCTGGAGAAAACATTTAAAGGTAAACTAAATGATTATAGTATTTGACAAAGAACATTGGTTACAATGCAATTTTTCTCAACATCTATTTTTTGATAGCAAATAGAGGGTGTGTTTCAGATGACAAATGTATTATAAAGAGCAGGTTTACGTCTATTGTCGTAAGTTAGGTACCGCAAACCCTTTAGACACTTCCGGTGCGTATGCACCGGGTAGTATTCTTGTGTATATAATTACCATGGATTACATGAAAGTTAACAACAATCACGATTCACACGGCGAATGATGCAAACTAGTACGTAGCAGTATGTATATATTCATACCACTGATACACAACAAGAACATTAACAATAACAATCAATCAATAGTGACCACACCAAATCAGGAACAGCAAGACGAGAAAACTTGGGTAATTAAGCTTTCTCTACATGCTATTACCGTCACAGTGCATAAACTGTTTTTATTTTGAGATGATAAAAGTGAATAATTAAAAGTACCCAGGCTGGGCAACGTCTATGGGATCACAATCTGGGTAACAACCACAGTACACCTTGCCATTTTCATCAGAGTCCATCTGGGCACATTTTATCCCAACATCCTGTTGGTGGATACACCAAAGTATACAATCTCCACGGACGTCATCTGTGGGTGAATACCTCCAACGCGTGAGTGATCATCAGTTGTATTTTGGTTTCTTATTCATCTAGATTCGGATCTGATTCTCATTGTTGGAAGACGAAGGTTTGTCGATTTAAACAGTATGATTTATTCAATTTAAACGGTGTGATTCAGTCGATTAAAGTGAAATTTTATTTTTGGTTGTTTGATTTCATCTTGTCTATTTTTTCTTTTCTTAGTTACCTAATGAATTCACAATCAGTGATGAATGCAAAGATTAAATAGGTGATGGTAGAATACTTGCTTATACGACGTATTGTTAGTTTATTTCATTAATCCTGCGTTCAATGTGGCTTCAATCACCGCAAGTGAATGACAAAATTTGGAAATGTTACATGGGAAGGATGCTAGGGATATAAAGATTCCTAATATTAGATGGGAAGTGTTTGAGTTGATTATGAGGTTAGCATTTTTACTAAGAATATGTTTGCTTGTCTTTTTGCTAAATTAAAGAACTGGGGAATATACGCATCTGACTTTTGCCGCCCACAGATTCATATACACAAGATCAGTTGATGTTACATTAGATACAACACAAGATCTCCTCAAAGCTTTTCAGATGATTTTTGATGATTTTTTTCGATATTTGTTTTCAGGATGTGTCTTTGGAAAATCAGGACCTTGGTGGTTTGGGTTGTTATGGAATTGAGCTAGTTGGGCCGACCGAGCGAAGCGAGGGAGGACCCTATATATGGTGACTTTGTGTCTAATGAATAGTGAATATTTGTTCAATTTAACAAGAAAAGATTTCACCAGGGTCCAGTAAAAAGACGTAACGCCCCTTTCTGTTTTATTTTTTTTTCTCTTTTTGCATTAAGACAACTTTGTAGATAAGCTAAACTCTGAGGATATATGTGGAAACTTAAAAAAACAAAAACTCGGGTCATAGATGAAATTGATGAGGGTAGTTTTGTCAAAACGTCTCAAAATTTACCCAGAGGTTCTGGGTTCGATCCTCCCTTCTCCCAAATCTTACAAAATTTTGTTCTCTTTTTCTTCTTCGTCCTCTTCTCTCAGTTTCTGTTTTTCTTCGATCCTGCTCTCCCAAATTGTTGAGGATTTCTTCTTCTTCTTCTTCTTCTTCTTCAACCCGTCTCTGAAATTAGCAGCAGCAGCAGCAGAATTTGAGATTTGATTTCATCATCATCTTCTTCTTCTCCTTCATTAACAACCCTAGAACTGCAACCCTAGTTCAATAAAACAGGTAAGGATCGAAACCCCTTCTTTGTTTTTTGTTAACATTCACAGAAGTGTGATGTTTGGGATAATGTTTTTTTTTTTTTTATTTGATTAAATTATTTCACTGAATTATGGAATTGTGATTTTTGAAATTAGGGTTTATTGGTACAATTCCGAAATTAGGGATTTTTGAAAACGCCTACAACTCCAATATCAGTGTTCATTGGTACCACCTGCAACATCAAATTGCAGTTTAGGTTAGATTGGAATTTGATAGAAGGAAAATTGCCTCCAGCCTTAGGAAATTGTTCTAACTTAGCCTGTCATGGAGTAGTTGATGCAGGCCAGAAAAAATGGTTGCTACTCCGAAAGTTATCCCAGCAGATACTAAATGGTTATGCTATTACAAGTTATTTTTGTTTTGCTTGTGCCGGTAAATTAGTACATCCTCAAGTATCATACCAGCAACATACCGATACCTATTATATTCGACATGTCTGCGTTCCAGTCCTATGTGCAGATATTTATTAGACTAATTAAAGACTGGTGCACTGGAGCACAAGAAGAGGAAAAGGTAATCTGTGCTACTGCTACTATCTATTCTATATAATTGGTAATTCCCAGTTTGTGCGAAGTATATTCCTTATACTAACTTGATCAATTTTCTAGGTACCTGGTTTCCGCAACTTTATAGTTGAGACATTCGCTCCAAGCTGCTGTTTGTACAGCATTCTCGACAAGTCTTTTGAATTCCGTGGTGCCAATACTGTATGACCTTCTACTTGAGTACTAAGTACAAATACTTGACAGAATTGGGAGAAGAAAATGCGGAAATAATGAAGCCACGGATCCTAGAAGATATATAGCAGTGCGATTAGCGGATGAAACAACAGCTGGAAGTACAGGTACTCTTTATTTGGCTGTTCTTAGTAAGATTTATATGTTTAAGTATTTATATGGGTTTAATTTTGAGATTGGATGACGAGGACCTCATTACGGACCTTCAACTATTGATAGTTATGTACCAGTAACTTTTAGCATGTAACTTATATGCATAACCTGCAACTTTTGATAGTGAATCTGGCAGCGATTAGTGCCGACGTAGTAACCTCTGGAAGATGGTAATTATAATTCACCTTCTGAAGTAATATGAGTTTCATTTTGAGATTAGATAATTACTAATAGGGACCTCTTTATGAACCTAAATAGTCAAGCCTATTCAGTCACAATCATCCCGATTATGATGAATAGTGTTCGATCTTGACATGTCCTTTTTATTCTGTGTAATTACGGGTGTCATTCGTCTGTAGGAAGAACGAAAATAAGGCATAATTCGTGTAATTACCTTTTCTTTGAAAATATGGGTGTCGATATGGAAGGGGTACAGAACATTCCCATGTATATTAGCTAATGGGAAGGTATCATTCTCTCTGACTTATGCAAGATAAACTCTTTCTTTTGGAGTGTAGGAAAATATATCTGGAACTTTAGATTGTTACTTTCACGCCCGGCACCTTACATTTCTTGATTGATGGGTTGCTCTGCATCATTCACGTATTTATATATTGATTGCCCTCTTACTTGGCTGCACAAAACACGTTCTTCCACGTTCGGCATAATTCATGTTGGATGTAAGTAGCATTTCATGCTCAGTCATAACAGAAACCAAAACCAACAGAGTTTGAAGCCGAAAAGGCTTATCTCTTAACAAATTCAGTATTTTTGAAGAAGGGCCTTCACGGTTGTTATTGTTGCGTGACTGCATCATTTTTCTGGTATTAAGTAGTATTGTGTTGTTATTAGCAGACAAGGTATTGCACATGCTCTGACATTTGATCACGGATTTTCAACCATCAATATGCATTCTGATAATATATTACTTCTTGGTGCAGTATATTTTGGAGATAATATTTATGATTTATTATAAATATTTAGCAGATTATATTGTAATGAATTAATATATATTTGTATTTATTATTTAAGATAATTAATTAAGTATTTGATTTAGAATATTTTAAGTTTGGCTAGTATCTCCTAATTTAGGGTAATAAATATATTTTAGTAATATAGGAAATAAATGATATTTTGAAGGAGTTATCTATATAAAGAGCTCCATGTTTTGTTATTAGGGGAGTTGAATGAATTGAAAAGAGTATTGCGTTTCTTGAGAGTGGTATCTCGAAACATGAGTTTTAGAGTTTAATCGTGTTCCCGCTTCCGCCCTGCATCACTTCTGGATATGGTATCATTTGTACTCAAACTTATTATCGATTAGTATCAACAGATCTTTACAATATTTGGTCTGGATTGTTTTTGCAGGCTATCAGCTGGAACGCAAAGAGAAGTCGTGAATCTAACTTTCCCATCTTCTGGAATTCAGGTCATCAATGTCTTTAGAAGTCCACAACAAAGCACTGCTGGATCTAAGGTAACCCAAATTTCTAGGATTAGAGAAAATAGTAACCAATAGAAGAGAGCTCTTTTCAAGTTAAGTTTTCAGTATTTTTTTGTTTCTGTAAGTTGCTCTTGGATTTCTCTGCATCATTATAATATCAGTGTTCTGTTTGCATATTCATCTCTTGCTGATTAAGAGTTATTCCTGTCACATATGCCAACTAGATTCAAGACATATCATAGTAAATGCTTATACAATTCAAAACTAAATAATTTGGATGTTTCATTATGGATGGCGTGCCCACAGGGAAACCCAAGACTGCACTTTTTTTAATGAAATACAGAAAATGGTCCAGTTTCTTTGTGGTGGCTAAAATACTCGTGAACAAAGAACTTGCAGACTCATTTAGTTTGTTTTCAGGCCTTTAAGATGTTACTACAAACACTACTAGGTGATGTTTGATTCATTTCAAAACAGCTAGCTAGCTCAAACTCATATAAACCAACTATGCACAGTCTCTTAAGACGCAACTTAATGTAAGTAACGATATCTGTGCGGCTAACTGGTACTTAGTCAAGACAAAAGATCAGTTGAAAGTGCAGAGGAGGTATACCGCATAACGCCTATAATTGTGTTAGCCAGCCGTGGTCCCCTGGCTTGACATATATACATGACACTAGCTATAAGTCTATAACTTAACAGAGCGTGCCTGAATGGCTAAATGGCCAAATGGGTTACATAGAACCCAACAGTGGGCTTGCCTGGATTAGCTTGGATTTACAGTCTCATACATGCATGCTTGCCAGCAAATGAGCAAGTAAAGAGGGTTTTGAACCTTAATTCCTGAGTAATGCATGCGCGCCGCGCACTTACATGTTTAGTCATCTTCATCGAATTAAAATGCACATCGCAATGTATAGCTGATAGCTTGGGGACGGTGAGTGCAGGTTTGACCTGATCAGAAAAGGGTGGCAGTGCTGATATAAAAAGATTCGAACCACTGATGGGTGGGGTTTGGGCTGTGCAAGTTGGTGTGAGACTTAAGGCAATCTCAGTTGGCACTATCATTGTATCAAAGTATATATTCTTTATTTTTGCCAAAACTATGTAGTGTAGACCGTAGAGTACTGTAAAATGCTATCTGTGTGTTCGCCATTTTATCTTTTTGTAGCCTTTAACAATGGTTGATCGAGTTGCGTTTGTTGCAAGTTTCATCAAAAATACGATTTTGGTGGGGGACAAATTGAGCTGGGTACTAATGGTCACTCGACTCGAGCACACATTTTTATATAGGAACTCGATCTGTCTCATTATTGAATGCAAGGCACTTCCAGAAAGGCGCCGAGAGGAGAAGCGATTGCAAGAATTATCAAATGCAACAATGTAGAGTCTAAAGTTTGTTTACTATTTTGCTTACAATATTTTTTTTTTTTGCTTTACAAATTTTTTGTTCTTTCTTCGGTCGGGCGGCCCACTCCCACCGTGGTAGCGGTCATCTAGTTTTAATAAACAGATCCTTGGTACATTGGCAGGATCACCCTCATGTGAGAATGAAGCATTTGATTCTTTTTCAGTTTTTTTAGTTGTGTATATGTTTTGGATCTGTGTTAGTTTTTACTTTTTTGTTGTGCACTTTTTACAGTACATATCTTTTTTTACTGGCTTATAAGTCTAGGTTCAGTCAAAAATGCCTTAAATCAAAGCAGTACATATCTTATTTTTTACTAGCTTATAAGTAGTTTCAGCCAAAAATGCCTTAAATCAAAGCAGTACATATCTTTTTTTACTGGCTTATAAGTCTAGGTTCAGTCAAAAATGCCTTAAATCAAAGCAGTACATATCTTATTTTACTGGCTTATAAGTAGTTTCAGCCAAAAAAACCTTAAATCAAAGCAGTACATATCTTATTTTACTGGTTTATATAGTCTTGTTTCAGTCAAATATGCCTTAAATCAAAGCAGTACATATCTTATTTTACTGGCTTATAAGTCTATTTTTTAAGTCAAATATGCCTTAAAGCAAACCAGTACATATCTTCTTTTACTGGCTTTTAGGTCTAGTTTCAGTCAAATGGCCCTAAAATCAAACCAGTAAATATATTCTTTTACTGGCTTATAGGTCTAGTTTCAGTCAAATAGCCCTAAAA
>JAJJMA010200508.1:137318-155967 GCA_023529015.1 Papaver nudicaule | reverse complement strand
TACTGGCTTATAGGTCTAGTTTCAGTCAAATAGCCCTAAAATCAAACAAGTACATATTCTCATTTTGGCAAACGCGTGTTTATACCGACAAAAGAAGGACGAGCTTTGTATTTCAATAATATTTATCTGGAGAGTCCTACCTGTCAGGGAGTAAGGAGAAACTAAAGGTTGCTAACAAAATGTGTCCCTTATATCATGCCTAGAATGGGACCACCTGAGAACACGTATTGCAAAGATAAAGAGTTTGCAAAACTTTAGCCTGACACGACTTTTCCTTTTTGATCGTCTTCGAGGATTTGGAAAGTCAGTCATCCATTTATGAAATTTTATCGCTTCTTGAGAAAACACTTCAATCGGTACGCGCAAGAAATAGGCCAATTCCGCTGCTTTTTGTTCAATTTCTCGTGGAGTTAGGTTCTCATCAGTCCGGTTTAGTCATTGGCATGGCAGAATTTCTCCCAGAACGATTCAGCGTACTCAGAAATCTATTTTGAGAAATACAGTAGAGAGAGAAAAAATGTTTCGCGGGTTGTTGTTGCCGAACGTATTGAAGTCAGGGGTAGCCGGGTCTTTTACTACATTTTTGGACCTCCGGTTAAATATTAATTCTCAATGGACCCTAGCCTAACCGGGTTCTGGTTTTTTGGACCAAACAATGAATTTCTCTTAATAGTATTATGTAGGGCTATTTAACCTTTGGTACCCGGGAAAAGACCAACACATAGCGTTGGTACCCAACATTCAAAATATTAAGATTTGGTACCTGAAATGGATGTTGACCCGTCAGTCAAACAGTTGACCTAACATCCGGTTAGTTAAATAATAAAAATTAAAAATAAATAATAATTAGTTGACGGCGTTAAACTACCGTTATAGCACGTGACTTCATAAAGTGACTTCATAAAAATCATGTGAGCAAATTATTAAAAATCTAACGTTTAGTAACAGCCTGATCCGACGGTCAGAAACAATCACCATAAAAAATGTGATAGTCTCAGGCGTATAGAATCAGTTTTTCAACCTGGACATTTTTTCCTCTCCAAACAACAAAAAACCAAGATTTTAGACAGAAAAAAATCAAAACAAAACAACTGGCTGCATACATTCATAACCAAGTTCAATACAAACTGTCTCAATTCATTCGTAACTGAGTTCATGTCTGCATTCATTCAAAATATGAAATAACGTTAAACAACAACAATAGTTTGTGATCAATTGTCTTCATTCATTCAAATGTAAACTACAATAGTCTGAGCAATTTCCAGGGGTAAGAGCCCTAAATTCATTCATCCTCAGAGAGGTCGATGGTATGACCATTCCAACTTCTTACCTAGCCCACCACTGATTCTGTTGCTCTTCCTGAAAGGTGAAGGTTGAATGTGATCACGTTTCTTTCGCTTTTTAGGTTGTGCAGTTGATGGTGCACCCCTTGATGTGCTACAAAAAAGACCTCCACATATTAATATGCACCCATCAAGTCTCATTGGGACTGTTTCATCAGAACAGGGATAGACTTGAACAAAACCAACCAGATTCATCTCGGAGACAAGTTGATTTAAAATCTTCAAGCCAATGGCATAGTGATCTGAAGTGGACTGGAGCAGGAAATAAAAAATAAAGCCTGTTAGACACCTCACTGCTGCAAGTCGTTCTCAAAAATCAGAAAATATATGTATAAACAGTTACTACGTGGTACATAAGAATCATCATGACTACATTATCAATAGATTACGTCACCTGACTCAAAAAGTTCATTGATTCCTTAACAACCTCCTTGAACCTATTGTCATAAACCAACCAAACTTCGTAACTCGACAAAAAAGTTGAATAAGAGATCCAGTTACAAAAGGCTGCAAATCAGGTCCTCTGGTGGCCAGATAGTTTATCAGGTAGTTTCCTTCATAAAAGTGCAGATAGAGGAAATGAAGAACTTAACGAAGGAAAATGAGCAGCCATGATTAGCAGAACATGTCTACAGCATACTACGAGAAGATAAAGATACCCAAAGAAATTAAGAATTGGCAACTAAATAAAGCCACTTGAGAAATCTGCGTTTTGTGGTGCTTTTGCCATTGGCTCTGGTTGTGGTACTTGTCCCACCTACAGAATAACCACTTTCAGTTATACAATGACTGGAAGCTCAAATGTCATAGAAATTTTTACTCTACAATCTTAAAGTATTAGCTGAATGAGTGCTTACCTGATATCTTGGTGGTGTAAAAACATGCCTAATACCCCTTCATGGTGCTTACCATCATCATCCCATCTAACTGTAGAACCCAATGGTGGGAAAATAAACACTCAAAGAACCCACCATTCCTATCTAAAAACAATATACAACAAATTCAATCAACACAGTAGCAATATACAATACGAATATACATCGAGTCTAGCAAAAAAAAAAAAACCCAATTTTAACTTAGTGAATAAAAACCCTGATTTTTAGCTCTATTGAAAATCATTTAAACTCAATCAAATAGATAAACCCTATACAGGAAAAACGATTATCAATTAAAACTCAATAGAATAATTACTTGCTCAAAATAGTGCTCCAAAACCCTAATTTTATCTTCGATTTTCACCTGATTTCTCTCCGATTTAATGCTGCTTATCTTCAATAACACAAAACCCAAGTTGTTTCACGACTTAATCTAAATAAATCCTAGATCTATTCACCCAAAATCAGTAGAAAATCGATTCATACCTCAAACCCTTCCCTACTTCTTCCTCTCTCTCTCTCTCTGTGCGATTTTTAGAAATGAGAAAAAATGGAATTACTGACGCATATTTAGATCTCTGCCCTTTAGGCACCTGTGTGATTAGTCCGTGTGTGTAAAAACTGAAGTTAGGACTAGGTTAGTCATTGTTAGAAAAGTTAGAGTTATTAGGTAATATTACAATTTCGGTTACAGAATATTTGAAAGTTAGGTCAACGGTTAGACTGACTGGTCAACGTCAAATCCTGGTACCAAATCTTAATTTTTTGAATGTTGGGTACCAACTAGGGGTGTAAACTCGGGCAGGCCGGGCAGCCTGGCCTGTTTACTAATCCAGGCCAGGCCGGACAGGCCCTGTATTCAGCTACCCATAAGTCCTGTCAGGCCAGACAGGCCGAGTAGAAATAATTATTTTGATGCCCAAAGCCTGCCCAAAGCCCATTCCGTTAATCAAGCCAGGCCGGGCAGGCCAAACATGCTTCGGGCTTTGTTAGTGCTACCTAAAAATTTCTATCTGGTTTCTGTTTGGTTTTTAAATAAGCAAACTAGAATAGAAATAACGAACAGTAGTAATCTAAAACAAACCCAAAGTATTAACTGAAACACAAACATATAATCCAAAATAGAACTAATACTAAAAAAAAATGAAAAGAGCAAATTGTTTATTTTGTCTTTATTAGAAGAAAATGAGATCATGCTGCCTTCTCTACTCTACCTCCAAGAGCATCTCAGATTTGTGTAACTCCAACAATTGATAGATAGTGCTATCTACATTAGAAATGAACAAGATCAGACAGTTGTACAATTTAATCAAAGTACATGAATGATAAAAGTTTCGAAAGAAAGCAAGAATATTAGACTTAATATAGAGAAAAAATTGTGCGAAGTTGCGTACCTTAAGAGTGATTAAATCAAATGGGCACAAGACCAGTTTCATCTTCAATTGAAATATCATCTCCTAATGGATCAAGGTAGCCCTTAAACTCAGCTTTCCACCAATCTTTCAAACATACACAACACTCCAACATTTCTGGCGTTAAGCAGCTTCGATAGTCACCTACAACACGCTTACCCATGGACAACACAGATTCGGAAGCGACCGAAGACACATGCACTGCTAGGATGTCACGTGCAATGGTAGAAAGCACTGGATACCTCTTTTCATTCTGTCTCCACCAAGCCAGGACATCAAATTTTTTCATTTCCTCTAAACTTGGTGGTGGCTCTGCATAATATCTTGTTAGTTCCTGCCCTGCTGTAGCTAGTGGATCATTTCTGTGCCTACTTCGAGATTCCCAGAAAGTGTCTTCAAATGAGGAGATAGCATCCCCTAAAGTATCATGTACAGATGGCTGTGTACTAGTGGAAGTTGTAGAAGTATTCGAAACACCATTTCCTTGCTCATTCAGTTCCAAAGCAGTAACGTACTCAGCAAAAAGGCTTTTCAACTTTTGTGATATTAAACTGGTTTGCTCCTTATAACATTGAATTTGAAATGCAGAAGTACCAAAACAATCCTCAATGTCAGCTAAAGTAGTTTCCATACCTTTAAGGTTGAGCCGAGGATCCAATATACATGCTATCCCAAACAGACTAGGAGTCTCACCCCAATATTTCACAAATTTTTCTTCCATTTTAGCAACTATAGCCTTTAAATTAGCAATATTTCTATGAGCTAAAAAAACTTTCTCAATGCTGAACAAAAACCTCAAAACAGAGTTACTAGTCGCATAATCCACACCAGAAAAGTAATTAGTTGCTTCATAAAAAGGCTTCAAAAAATTGCACAACAATTGCGCGTGTTCCCAGTCTGAATCACTTATACTATAACGACATGCCATGTCTGCCACAAATTTTTGTATTGCACTGCGATAGGGAAGTGCATCTCTGAACATCATATAAGTGGAGTTCCACCTATGATCAACATCAAGTTGGAGCTTTTTAGGTCGCAAGCCTACAGATTCACATGCAATTCGAAACTGTCCATATCTCAAAGATGAAGCAAATATGAAAGCTATAGTATCTTTCACATTTTCTAGCATAAGCTTAAATTCTTTAACTTTTAGGCCATCTTGAACAACTAGATTTAATATGTGGCAGCAACAACGAACATGAAATAAATCCCCTCCAGATGGAAGGCTAGGCATTAAACGTTTTAAATATTTAATTGAAAGAGTATTTGCACTATCATTATCCATCGAAAGAGAAAATACCTTATGAGAAATCCCCCAATCGCTGACCAACATCTGATTAATCATATCAGATATATTATCTCCAGTGTGTGCCACGTCAATCAAAGCATAAGACAAAATCCTCTTTCTTAAAACCCAATCCTTATCAATAAAGTGTGATGTGAGTGAAATGTAACTCAATTTTTGACGTTTAGATAACCAAATATCTGACGTCAAAGAAATTTTTCCTGATTGTGCTAAAAGGATTTGCTTCAAATGGCCCTTCTCTTCTTTGTGGTACTTCAAAATGTCATTTCTAACAGTATTTCGACAAAAACCAACGAAGCTGGGGTGAAAACTATCATTTATAAACCATTGAAAAAAGGCATCATCAACAAGCTGGAATGGTAATTCTCGCAAGATAATAAACATAATGATATTCTTTCTTGCTCTAGCCTGACTAAAATGAAAAGAGGTGAAGGTACCGTTTGCATCCCTGGCTATCAAGGTCTGTGAGGAATCGGTTCTTCGCCTTTTCAAACAACTCTCGGTATGTCTTCTGAGATGCGACGTGCCGGCACCAGGATTCCCAGAAAACTCATCGTTGCATATTTTGCAACGTGCCATCTTTGAGACTATGCTCGGATCAGTTGGATCAGTCTTCATAAATCGTACATAACCAGCCCATACATTAGATCTCAACCTAGTACCAGTTTTCTTCTTTTGCACTGTGGTTGTAGTTGGTGGATTTGACAGGCCATCAACATCAGTGTTCAAGTTGGTTCCATTATCTTCTTGAGTGTCCATTGGCACTTCACCGTTAGAAACCACGATATTTTCCTGCCAAGAACCAACACTAACATTAGTCATTTTCAACAACTCAGAAAATATAGGTGAAGGGATACAAATGTCAGCTATTATGCACACGCAACGAATAGTTCAAACAGAAAGGGTAACAATAAAAAGAACCAACTCAAAAGAACGTATTACAGATCTCATAAGACAGTACTAGGTTCCGCCTTTTGGAGCCTAATCATTACGAATAGATCAAACAGAAAGGGTTATGCCTGTTTCAGCATATGCTGAAGTTTAAAAGATGATTAAGGAGATGCATTTCTGACATTCTGGACTCCTACAATAATGTAGTATCCAGTACAAAATCAATCATTATAGCAATACTAAACAGATTAAAGCTTAAAGAGTAAGCAGTTTACTCACCAATATGCAAAACACAGTTTAAGCCTGATCCCACAATTTTTATAAACATGAAATTTGCTGGTGGAGATAGGTAGTTAGACATTTTAACACACCAATAAACTACCAGTAGCAAGCAAATTCACATGTGTAGTTAGACATTTTAATCTATTAGAATTGCAGAAGAGCAAAGGACACACGACAATCTATACACACAGCATCAGGTCTAACTAATATGCTACAGCCACTTACAACTTAGATTCTTCTACTGTCTAGTAATAACTAATAAAGATTACAGACTCCTTAACCTTCATAATGCTACAACCTCGACCATAATAGAACAGACGTATGTTACCGTAAACAATCGAAGTATAAGCAATCAAATAGACCAAAAAAAAAGGGCATAACCAAGTACAGGATGTAAATTCCATCAAAGTATAAGCAATCTAAACAAAACCCATCTCTTAAAAAATCATTTAAGGACCTCTATCATAAAATTCATTACTACCAACAATCTTAAATTAAAAAAACCTTATTATAGCATCACAAGACTAATTGTAAATGAGCAATAAAAACGAATCTAAGTATCCAGAATTCCTATTAAAGAAGAATAATCATCAGAATAATCATTTCGATGAGCATAGTGATCATTACTTAACAAAATGAAGATTGAAATTTACAGAAACTTTACTATAAACAATCAAATCGACATATCAAAAAAAAAAAAAAAACTATAAGCAATAAAATCATCGAATTGGTAACATGATATTAACAAAGTGGAAAAATCAAAGAAAACTTACAAGATCCATCGCACCGATTGCTTTTGCTGTTTGTAATTTTTTGTTAATGAAATGGTTTCTCGGCAAGAACTCTTTGAAACCCTAGGAGCAAACCCGGATCTTATATAGCAGAAATTCATGGCATATCAATTGTGCTAACTTACCAAAAAAATTGAGAGGTATAAGCGAAAAATCCACCAAATCAAAGATTCTATGGATAGAAAATATGAAATTTCTCACATCTCTCTCTGTCTATAGCTGTGTTTTAGGAATTTTGAGTGGTGAGTTAGGTAAGGATTTAGAGTCGGCTAAGGAAATAAACTGGATTTTGGGCCGGGCAGAACGTATGGGTACCAGGCCGGATATCTTGGGCGGGTAACAGGCCGGGTAGTGAAATATCAAACAAAGCCTGAGCCCGCCCATATAAGCAAACCATGCCAGGCCGGACGGCCTGTGACGGGCTGAAACGGGTTTTGGGCTATTTTGGGTACAGGCGGGCATGAGCGGACCAGGCCGGGCATGGTTTATTCGGGTATTATTTACACCCCTAGTACCAACGCTATGTGTTGGTATTTTCCTGGGTACCAAACGTTAAATGGCCCTATTATGTATCCCTTGTAAATGGCAACACTAGGAGAAAAAACAAAGACAAGTGCATGCCAATTGCAGTTAAAAGAATAAGGGGCCAACAACCATCAAGACAGCGATGGGATAGTTATCCAAATTCATTTTCTAAGTATTGTAGTTGGATTTAGTTATTCCTTTATCATTTAAACTATCAGTGATTGGACATAATGTTTGTACCATGGCTAAAATTGCTACAGTTTGGACCAGATTACCCTTTTGGAGATCACCTAGCTGTAAGTTCAAACTGCTAGCCCAGTTAGCCAACCTGCCATTCATCCAGCCAGCCTAGTCGAGCAGTCCGTATTGTCAACAGTCAATGGAGGGAAGTCAACTGCTGGTCAAAGATGGTCAAAGTCCTTCAATCAATATCCTTATTACATTCATCCAGCCAGGCAGTCCCGTTTCAACTGCAGCTAGTCGAGGTTCGACTCCTGGCAGTGCAGTTTCGCTACCATCTGCTGCCAGTCGAGGTCCGACTCCTGGCGGCGCATATTATTTTCCAACTGCTTCCAGTCGAGGTCCGACTCCTGGCAGCGCAGTTTATTTTCCAACTGCTGTCAGTCGAGGTCCGACTCCCGGCGGTGCAGTTTCACTTCCAATTGTTTCCGTTAATATTTATTACTGTTGTGAGTGTGTGAATCTCTTGTGTACACCTCAATATAGTCTCTGGGTGTACTGTGTTGTGGGTAGCGAATAATTGAGTAAAATCTTATCTTCTTCTTGTTCTCTCTTCCCTTTTCCTTCCTTCTCTTCTTCAGTGAAGCTATCCTTAGCTTTTCCCTCTCCTCTCGATCCAATTTGTAGTGTATATAGCCTTGACATAGAGACACATTGACAACACTTAACCACTACTCTGCAAATTCTACAAGAGCATCAGCTGTATACTAATCTCAAAAAGTGCTCTTTTGGTCAACCACATATTGAGTATTTAGGCCACATTATCTCTGGGGATGGAGTTGCTGCTCACCCTGAGAAGATTGAGTGTATGAAGAAATGGCCAGTTCCTTCAAGCCTGAGAGATTTGAGGCGATTCCTTGGGTTGACAGGTTATTACAGAAAGTTTGTCAGAAACGATGGGCTTATTTGCAGGCCATTGACTGATTTGCTGAAGAATAACAACTTCCATTGGAATGTAGCAGCACAAGAGGCCTTTGAGCAGCTCAAAACTGCTGTCACTACTACACCAGTGCTGATACTACCTGATTTCACCAAGCCCTTTGAGGTGGCTACTGATGCTTGTGACCAAGGAGTTGGAGCTGTGCTCATGCAGAACAAGAGGCCTATTGCTTTCCTTAGCAAGAGTATGGGAGTTAAGTTTTTGGCAAGGTCAACTTATGAGAAGGAAATGATGGCAGTGGTCATGGCTGTAACCAAATGGAGAACTTATCTGATGGGCAATAAGTTCATCATTACACAAATCATCAGAGTATCAGGTATTTCATGGAGCAGAGAATTCACACAACTCTACAAAAAATGGCTCTCCAAGTTGTTGTTAAAATTATGAAATTAGATACAAAAAAGGCTCTGACAACAGAGTTGCAGATGCTCTGTCAAGAAGAAATGAAGGGCCCTCAGTTATGTCACTTACTCAAGTGGAACCAACATGGGTAGCAGAAGTTGTGGACAACTATTATATTCCTAAACTGTTGTTATATCCTGATGGAGTGGAGGACTTCACATACCAACATGGGCTTCTGAGGTTTAGAAACAAAATCTATATTGGAGAGAAAGGTAATTGCAGAGAAATGATTATGGCAGCCATACACACTTCAGCAATTGGGGGGCACTCTGGCTCTCAAGCTAGCTACCAGAAAGCTAAGTTGTACTTCTACTGGAAGAGAATGAAGAAGCAAATACTTGCTTATGTACATGAATGTGATACCTGTCAACAAAATAAAGGGGTTAATTCTTTACCAGCTGGTTTACTACAACCCTTACCCATTCCAGAACAGGCTTGGGAGCATATCAGTATGGACTTCATTACTGGTTTACCTAAGTCTGAGGGAAGAGATGTGATATTGGTGGTGGTGGACATGTTCACTAAATACAATCATTTCCTAGTCCTCAGTCATCCATTCACTGTAGCTTCAATGGCTAAGGTATTTCTGGACTCCATTTTTAAGTTGCATGGCCTTCCCAAAACCATTGTATCTGAAAGGGATGCAATTTTCCTGAGCAACTTTTGGCAAGCCTTATTTGCCAAATTGGGGCACTAATTTACATATGAGTACAACATATCAGCCACAAACAGATGGTCAGACTGAGAGGGTGAATGCATGCTTAGAGAATTATTTGAGATGTATGACTAGCTCCAAGCCAGCTAAGTGGGTATCATGGTTATCCTTGTCTGAATGGTGGTATAATACTTCATTCCACACTAGCTTGAAGCTCGCACCATTTGAATCACTTTATGGTTTTGCACCACCACAGTTTGGAATTCTGTCATCTCAAGCAGGTGTTAATGCTGCAGCTGAAGATTTCCTGCAACAAAGACAAGTTATGGCTAAGCTTCTTAAAGAAATGTTGGAGAGTTCTCAACACAGAACGAAGCAACAAGCTGATAAAAAGAGAACTGAGAGGCAGTTTGAAGTTGGTGATTGGGTTTATCTTAGGCTCCAACCTTACAGACAGATTTCAGTGCAGTTGAGGAAGAACCTGAAGCTTGCTGCCAAGTATTATGGGCCTTATCAAATAGTTGAGAAGGTGGGAGCAGTTGCTTATGAATTGGAGCTTCCCCCTGAATCAAGAATTCACAATACTTTTCATGTCTCTCATCTAAAAGACAAGTTGGGAACTGGATTGCTTCCTCAGACTGTGTTACCCAAGACTGATCATGAAGGACAGTTAAAGATGAATCCACTCAAAGTCCTAGCTGTGAGGAGGATTAAGAAGAAACAACAAGAGGTTGAACAAGTGTTAGTACAATGGGAAGGAATGCTGGTCTCTGATACTACTTGGGAGGACAAGATACTCATGAAGGACCAATTTCCAGATTTGATCCTTGAGGACAAGGATCTTTAGCAGCAGTGGGCTTTGTCATGTCCCTGCTAAGGGGCATCTGTTGGCTAAGGGGTGTCTGAATTGTCAGTTGTTGGTTAATTATCGTTGTTACTAGCCGTTAATATTTATTACTATTATTAGTGTGCGAATCTCTTGTGTACACCTCAATATAGTCTCTGGGTTTACTGTGTTGTGGGTAGCGAATAATTGAGTAAATCTTATCTTCTTCTTGTTCTCTCTTCCCTTTCCCTTCCTTCTCTTCTTCAGTGAAGCTATCCTTAGCTTTTCCCTATTCTCTCGATCCAATTTGTAGTGGAAACACTACACCTCTATCCATCCAGTCAGCGTGCCGCATCATCGGTTCGTGCACAGTCAACATCGCAACGTCATCTACCTTACGCGCCACATCTCAATCTTCATTTGATGATATCTTCTCCGTTATTCGTCCGATTTGAGTGATTTTAGGCTCGTTGGATTCGCCTTTTGATCCTCTCGCCATCCAGTCAGAGTACCGCGTCATCGGATACTATCGAATAATCATATGACCAGGGCTCAAAGTATTTTAGTAGTGAGACCAAATTATTTTAAGGTCATGGCTGAAACAGGAAGGCTGAACAACAGGTTGTAGGCGATTAGGCGTCCGTGGTTTCTCTTGGTCTCATGGTATGTTTCCGGAATCCAGACTTGAGGTCTGACCATATAATTGGTTGTTAAACCAGATTTTATAGGAAAGATATGATTTGTTTTGAGTGAGAATTCTGAGTACCTGGACCTTGGATTTTCTTGGATGCTCGGAAAGGATATAACAGTCGAACTTTCTCTTCTTGATTGCAAGATTCAATTATGTTATTGCAGATGTCATTGTAGGACAGTGGTAAAGTCGCTTGGTGGTGATACCAGTGACCTAAGTTCGAAACTCGTCTACATCGGGGTGGGGGGAATTTTTCTTTATTTCTTTGCCTAGCTACCTGGGCTTGTAGGTAGTGGAAAAAAAAATCATGTTCAATGATCCTTACAGTAATAGCCATGAAAAATTTCACAAAAAACCAGCATAATCCGGTTAAAATTTGTGAGTGAACTATAGTAACAAGATACCTGACGTAGACAAAACTGTAGTTTTTATTCATGATAAATACTGTAGTAACAGTAGCAATGTACAACTTGGAAAGGTTTTTACAACATGTACAGTCCATTATCATGCTAGTATTTAAAAAAAAAACAAAAAAAATAAATAAAAGGCGAGGCGACTCAGAGAGGCGACTTCCGGCGAGAGAGAAGCAAGGAGAGGAATGTTGGATTTCAATTGATCAATCCATTTCGTTCTCCCTGTTTCACCTCTTTCTAGCTTCTCTGACTGATTCTTTGTGTTCTGCTCTTCATCGCAACATCAAAATCATCAAAATCATCCACTGCAGCTGTACGCCATTTTTAGGGTTTTACGAAGGAGTTCCTTGTTTCGGGTCTTTTTCGTTCTTCAACCATCTCCCTTCTATCAGAGGAACATAATCAATCTTCTGCATCTTCGCTAACCCAGCTTTGCAACTCCCGTGATGCTTCACCAACCGCTGCAACTCCCGGCAGTCATGGCGCTTCTCGCCGGAGAAGACAGCAGAGGTCTCATTCGTCTGCAAGGTGTAGGGATATCAACTCTAACAGGGGTCTTCAATCTTCTGCCTCTCCCATGGTCTCCTCACTACATTCTGGCGCTGCTGATCATCTCCAGTGGAGGAAAAAAACACCTGCCCGACAGACGACAACCACCACGTCAGTCCCTGTAAATGCAATAGCTACAACCACGGAAATGGGTCTTCAAGTTTCTGCAAGTCACCATCATCTGCCTGCAACCCCTACTGTGTCACCTAGAGTCTCACATGTTGCTGATCCCACGACCTTCTCGACATCACGCGATGTCGCAAAAAACTCACCAGCTTGTACAGAATATATAGATGCCGGAATTCAATCATCTGCACCTCAGGAAGATATTGACGAAGGCAAACATCGATGTCCTTTTCAGGGCTTCGAAGGGTGTAAAAATGGTGTTGACCATAAAGGTTATAATCCAGGCTCTTTAATACAACATCTACAGAAGAAGCACCATCCTAATGAAGCGAGTATGGAGAGATGTCGTGAACGGATCAGGAACAATTATGTTGTCTTTAAAGCTTGGGAAAGTACACTTCAGGGGTTGCGTATGTGGTTGTGCCCAGGTTGTATGTATCTACATGCTTGGAGATTACCGTGTCGTCGGCACAAGGAGCGTGTGATTCTTCGTCCTTGTAATGGTAAGGGTGTTGATTTTCTGGTGCATGGAATCACTTGTCCCGCCCCTTTGGTTGATATTGGTAATGATATTTCAACTGATGCAGTAGCGGAACCAGTTTTTAACCTAAATTTAGAGCTATTGGACCAAGTTTTACAGAGCCAAATAACCACGGTCTCAAGTATTCCCGCGAAGTGCAAGCTTCTCTTCGCCAGAACTTTTAACGCTGCCATTCAAAAGGTTGTTAGCAACCCTAATGACATCTCTCTATGGGTACAACTGCTTCTTTTTCCTATTTGCACTCTTCGTATTTACTTTCCAAAGAGGAGTACGGAAGAGAAATCCGGCAACAGGAAGAAATGTCAGATCGCAGCGATACAACTCGCTTTGCAAAGATGGTCAGAACCGAATGGGTGTGTCACCCTGGTCCATAGAGCTTTTGAGGAGAAAACTGCTTTACAAGAAGAACGACACAAGAACAAGGGAAACAATCGGGAGAAGACGCAGGATGATCAGGAAGCAGTGAACATACGACTTTGTCGTAAGAAGCTAAGTAATGGGTTATACACAGCTGCTATTCGTACCTTGACTTCCAATGGGGTGGCTCCGTCTAACTCGGGGACTTTGGAGGAACTGCAGGCCAAACACCCTCATGCACCTCCTCCCTCGATACCAACTGATCCCATAACGCAATCGCCTCTTATTGCATCTGAAGATCTGTTCCTGAGCAAGCTGAAAAGCTTTCCTAGAGGGACCTCATGCGGGAGAGATGGCCTTCGGGCTCAACATATTATAGATGCTTTGAGTGGGTCCGCTGCTGCTGTGGCTGATGAGCTCATCGACTCTATTACCAAGCTGGTTAACATATGGCTCGCGGGTGGTTGTCCTTCTGCTTTAGGGGAGTTTGTCGCTTCAGCCCCCCTAACTCCCTTGCTTAAACCTGGAGGTGGTATACGTCCCATTGCTGTAGGTACTATTTGGAGGCGCCTAGTCTCCAAAGTTGCCGCTTCTCATGTTGGTAAGGAAATGGAGGGCTATCTCAGTGACTTTCAGTTCGGAGTGGGGGTCCCTTGTGGGGGTGAGTCCATTCTTCATGCGGTGAACAGGCTTCTTCAGGTGAAGAGGGACTCAACGACCACGTCCATGCTCTTGGTTGACTTCTCGATGCTTTCAACCTTGTAAGCAGGTCTGCAATGATAAGAGAGGTAAGGAAACACTGTCCTTCTATCTCTAAGTGGGTTGAGTTTTGTTATGCGGCTCCTGCCAGACTATACTATATGGACAAGACCCTTTCGTCATCTCAGGGAGTACAACAGGGGGATCCCTTAGGTCCCATGTTATTTGCTTTGACTCTTCACCCTTTGATACATAGAATTGCAGAGTCGTGCTCTTTGGACCTTCAGGCATGGTATTTGGATGATGGGACCTTAGTTGGAGACACGTTGATGGTGGCCAGAGCTTTGGGTATTATTCAGCAAGAGGGTGCTTCCTTTGGATTGCATCTTAATGTCTCCAAGACGGAACTGTTCTGGCCTACTGTTGATAGCAGAGGGTTAGTAGAGGGTGTCTGCCCACCTTGTATATGCCGTCCAGCAGAGGGAGTTAAGCTCTTGGGAGGACCGGTTAGCTTGAACCCCCAGTTTTGCAAGAATATGGTAGCTAGAAGAGTTCATAAGACCATAGACCTAATCGATGCTATACAGAAGCTCAAAGTTACTATTGAGGAATTGTTCGGGTGTCTCGAGGTTATACTTTGCTATGCGGACAACTAGGCCCGAGTACTTGGGAGAGGCTCAGGTTATTTTTGATAACCACCTCCAACAGTTCCTTAGACATCTTGTTACGGGGGATGGGTCGGGATTTGGCCCCCTGTAACAGAGGCTCGCTACACTCCCCATCAAGTGTGGGGGATTAGGGGTGTACACCATGGAGGATACTATGCAGTATGGTTTTTTGGCATCTTGTTTCCAGACAAGAGATCAGCAGAAAAACATATTGAGGCAGTCTGGTGTGTCCGATTTGAGCCCTAGTTTTGAGCATGCACTTGCCTTATACAAACAGGTATGTGGTATTGAGAGTTCCTCATTATGCATTGACGATATTGCCCCCCATTCTATGAGTTTTTTGGCAATCAAATACTTCGATGCAGTGAAGAAAGATCTACCTAATCGGTTTGCTATGACGGTACGGGATTCAGCCTTGTGGCAATGCAACAAGATCAAGCATGCACAAGATTATTTGTTGGCCATTCCTATCGCCGGGCTCAATCAAAAACTTGGGTCTCGACATTTCAGAGCTATCTTGCGTTATAGGCTTGGGATCCCTCTTTTTGGGGAAGGAGGCAGTTGCACCAGTTGTGGTAGGGAGATGGATATTTTTGGGGACCATGCCTTACATTGCGCAAGTGGCATCGGTCTCAAGTATAGACATGACCTGGTTCGCGATACCTTTGCCGATATTTGTTATCGTGCAGGTGTCTCGGCTAGGAAAGAGGTTGATTTGGGATTCCTCTCAGATAACGGTTTAGCTTTGAGACCTGCAGATGTCTTGGTGTATAACTGGAATAATGGTCAGGATGTGTGTATGGATATCACAGTTGTTTCACCTTTTACAGGCGTTGGGGTGCGCGCTTTTGTTCCGAGCAAGGCTATTGAAGATGATGTCATTCGCAAAAATGACAAGTATCTAGAGAAGTGTACTGCTCAGGGGTTTGGCCTCGGTGTGTTGGCTTTTACTACTTTGGGAGAGTTGGGTAGTGACACTGTGGAGTTTCTGCAGAGATTGCGAAACTATATGGCTAGTCATGATGCTAATGTTGTAGTGGGTGATTTTCTGTTTCATGGGATTGGTGTTGTACTTCAAAAAGGGATTGGAGCTCAGCTGGATGCTAGGCTTCCGTCCAGATCTTGTAATCCTGTTGATTCTGATTCAGATTAATAATATATGAAACTTCCAAAAAAAAAAAAAAAAAAAAAAAAAAAAAAAAAAAAAAAGGTACTATTAAAAGCTAACACACTTGCGATAGTTGCAAGGGAGGGACAACGCATAAGCTGTTTTTATTATTACAATCGATCATACACAATAAGGAAAGGATTTGGCCCAAGAAATTACATATTACAAGTATCTTCTATCTATTTTTTTTTAATGAACATTACACGCATCGTAACAACCACAATACGGCTTAAACGATGCATCCTCGTTCATTTGGGCACACTTTACCCCATCGGTGTCTATTAGTGACTCGCACCAACCGATACAGTCCCCAGCTACATCTTCCGTAGGAGAATACCTCCAGCGCATGAGAGCACCGGAACAAGAAAAAGCCGAATTCGGAAGATGAGTACCAAAATTAAAACAAGTCGGAGTTGAAGCGAATCCCCAAGCATCCGCATTCCTGAAATGTTGACAAAGGTTTTGAGTATAATTTTAGTAGACAGAACAGAAACAATGCAGGGTGACTAAAAAGTATACATGTACTTACATGGAATGGAAAGCAATGCAGGTGAATAATAAGAAGAACCCAATGAGAGAAAGAGGAGTTTTACTAGCAGCCATTTCTTGACAATTAGAGACTAATACTACTAATTAACCAGAGAGAATGAGTATTAAATCTTGGTAGCTTGCAATTAGAAGTTTGATTTGTGAAGATTAACAACCTATCTAACCCTCTTTTTATAGTTCATTGTAGGGCAGGTTCGGCCTAGTTTCGTATATTTTAGTATTAAACTTAATTGATTGATTAGTTATTAAGATAGCGTAAATGAGAATCAGTGGATAAAATAGACGATAAATTATGAGAGTCAACTAAAAAAAAATAAACAAATAAAAAAAATTTAATTAATTTGATCTGGCCCAGAAAATTGTTAGACGACCCCAAAAAAATCATAAATTTTCCTTTATGTGTTTCTTCACGGTACGCTCAAAGGGTACGCGCACTAAAATTGTAGATTATTGTTGCACTAAAATAGAAGTGCAACAACAACTGAGAATGCGACTTAGGAGGTATTTTACATAAATCCATCTAGTTTTCTCTAATTTTCACTTGCAGATAAGAACAGTTCGGCTCAACATTCACTACACCATTTGGCCTTTTTCTCCAATTTTTACTTGCAGATAAGAACAGTTCGGCTCAACATTCACTACACCATTTGGCCTCTTTTGTAACTGTACAGAACAGTTACTTAAAATCAAACTGGATTTTCAATAACACAAATATACTGTTAAAAAACCTATGTTACTAAGTGTTTACTAACTTTCAATAACATTCCACAACAGTTACTTAAATTAATTAAAACAACGCAATGGTTGCGTTATTTTAATTCAATAACCCTTTCCTAACACTTCAACTAACCGATAAATGGATGATACGTGTCACCAAGCTAACCAATAAATGGATGACACGTGTCGACGAGCTAACCAATAAAAAAACGACACATGTAGCCGAGCTAGCCAATGAATGGACGACATGTGTCACCGAAGTGTATAATTACCTGTTTATTCATATATCACGGAAATTTGTTGCAGCATATGAAATTTAGTCGTGGTCAAGGCCTGTTGCTATCCTAGTTGTGAACATATTTTGTTTTTCCTAGTAGTATATTACCTGTTGTTATTGTATTATAATATTAGTCCCTTTTAGATTAGATGGTAACAGTAGGAGAAAACACATTATGAGTAAGAGAGAAGAGAATCTAATGGATTATTATAGACTCTTGACTTATGATCGAGTAAACTCATTGTTTGATGGCAACACTAGGGGAGACAAGTGCATGCCAATTGCAGTCAAAATTCTGTTGGAAAATTGACACTAAAACAAGGGTGAAGAAGTTGTCTCTAACTTCAAGACTCTAATGATAGATTTTTTTCGACAATTATTCGACCTTCTCAATTTGAATTGGCGAGTACAAATAGGTCATTGAATATTGCCGTCAGGATACTTGAAGCCCCACAACAAATTGGATTCAAGGCTTGTACAACCTTCACCCAATCAAGAACACACAAATTGAGTTTCTCGTGATGCTTGTTTAGAAAAAACGGAGAGAGTTGAGATGTTTTTGAATGAAAACAAGTACGCTATTTAAATAGGGTTATGCATATGTAAGACATGTTTTTTCATCTCCAACAGACATCTCTTCATCGACAGACAACAATGGTGTCTGTTGGAAATTGAATTTCGTTAAGTTTTCTAACTAATAGGTCGATCACCCTACTACAAAATCAGGGGTTTGTTGAAAATATCCAACATATTCAGCCATCAATCATTTGACATATTGTAATAGTAACATTTGTACTAGCAAGTAATAAAACACATACTCAGTTTCTCAAGGTTATGGCTCCTAAAAGAACGATGGTCGAACATTAACAGGAATTGCGCAAGCGAACGACAAGTCATAGACGATTAGGCGTCCTTTCTCTTGGTCTCAGATCTCAAAGCATCTGTATCTGGAATCCTGACTAGGGGTTCATACCATACGTTGGTTGTTGAACCAGATTTTATAGGTAGCATACATGATTTGTTTTGAGAATTTCTATCCCCTGGACCTTGGATTCTGTTGGATGCTTGGAAAGGATATCAGAGTTGTACTTCCACTTCTTCCATTGCAAGATTTAATCATGTTTCGAGAGTAACTCTAGTTTTGAGTTGTACAAAGGGAACCATGGTCATCCCACCATATCATATATTAATAGCCATGAATAATTGCACAAAAAACCAGAATAATCCAGTTAAAATTTGTGAGTGAACACATTATATCATGTTTGACATAACGGTTAACAGAACAGCCATAGATTTTCCCTAAGAATATGATCACAAGTCACAACCATCGAGCAATTGCGAACCATTCATTAAACATCTTGTGAGAGCTATATATTGAGTGTGTGAATGTATGCGTGTGAGGTGAT
>JAJJMA010200508.1:125964-137308 GCA_023529015.1 Papaver nudicaule | reverse complement strand
TAGAACAGTTAGGTTGTTTTCCGTTTCTGTTATAGTTGCATCTGTAACGTTACTTTATTTTCTCTGTTATTGCCTTGCTGGCAGTGTCTCACTTTCTTCTCAGTCTGTTGTCATCTATATAAGGCAGAGACTTGTACTGGTTCTATCATCACAACTTAATATTATTGATCACCATTACTAAAAACTCTAAGCTAAAGTTTCACACATCTAGTTTTATTTATCACACCAATATTAACAACAACAACATAGATAACGAAAAGAAACTCATGATCGACCGGCAACTATACTGTACGGGACAGCGCATAAGCTGTTTTTATTTATTTTACGATCGATCAAAAGCAATTGCATTTAGAACAAGCCATCATGCATCACACACGTATCGTAACAAGCGCAGTATACTGTATGATTTTCATCCTCGTTCATCTGGGCACAGTGTACCCCATCAGTATCTACCAATGACCTACACCAAGGCCTACAATCCCCAGCTACATCATCCGAATACCTCCAACGCATGAGAGCACCGGCACAAGAAAACCTCGTATCGGGAAGATGAGAACCACCCACATTAAAACAATTGGAAGCCTCGCTTCCCCAATTTATTGCATCCGCATTCCTGCATGTTCACAATTAAGGTTTGAACATAAGCACAAGGTAAAAACCGTAAAAGACAGGCAGCAGGGTGATTGTAAGAAAAGTGGATGCATGGATGGAACAATCAATCCTTACATGGATTGGAAAGCAATCAAGCTGAACAATAAGAGGCCAATGAGAGAAAGAGGAGTTTTTGTAGCAGCCATTTGTTGAGATTAAGAGAGACTTCTTGGGCTCTTAGCAGTGAATTATTATCAGTTAGTTTGATTTGTGAGGATCAGCAACCGATCTCGGCCTCCTTTTATAGCATGTTAACCACATTAATTAATCTCTTTTAAATCATGGAGAGTACTAGTTCAATGGCTCGATCGGCCAACTATCATATATTTAGCATTAAGCTTAATTGATTGATTAGTTAAGATAAGAGTATGTAATTTTGGCCAATTCTAATGCACGGAACAAATTTTGAGTGATCGGACAGCTTTGTACGGCAGACGACCAAGATTTTAGTGAAAGTTTTGCCATCACAATTCACAAATGACGGAAATTGGTCGCAGTAGATGAAATTTAGTCGTGGTCAAGGCCTGCTATCCTAATTTTCGCTTCGGGGAAAGCAGGAGTGTATTACTACCTCTTTTAGATGGCGATAGTAGGAGAAAAAACATTATGAGTAAGAGAGAAGATAATCTTATGGATTATTATAGACTCTTGACTTATGATCGAGTAAACTCATTGTTTGATGGCAACACTCTAGCTAGGAGAAATGAATCAATGACAAGTGCATGCCAATTGCAGGTTAAAGAATAAGGGCCAACACCATCAAGACAGGGGATGCAGATGGGGATGGTTATCCTCCTCTCATAAGTCATATCTGCAAGAGAAGCAAAGCACGTCATGCACTCAAAATTCATTTTTCTAAGCATTCTTGTTGGATTTAGTCATCCAATACTTTATCGTTGAACTTTGAGGCAAGGGGGTGTTTCAACGGGCATGCCAGGCCGTTTTGGCTTGTTCACTTCCTAAGTCGGGTCTGGCTAACTATCTATGAAATGTGATAGACCGGGCAAGCCGAATAAGTTCTGAAGAATGGTCATTGATCATTGTGACTCATATTTTAAGAGTATGTTAAAACAGCCATGAAAATTAGACATAAAACCCCCAAAATCCAGCTAGAATTTGTGATCAAACATATTATTCGATCACCTGTACGTAAACGGAATCTTCCTATTGTCATGATATATTAGTATTTTCCTCTCATAAAAAATTGGTGACAGTTTTGGATGACAGATTTGCAACACTTATAAATGTTTCAAAAACGACCGTGACTAACAGATTTAACACTTGTAATCTCTATTAATCAAGGTTGTTTTGTATTTAAAAACCTTGCCCTTAAAATAGCAAGGCTAATAATGTTTTCTTTGTCAACTCTTTCCACCAATCATAATATTTGTAAATTCTGAAATGATGCATGGTATATGAATAACTTGTTAAAGTGGTCTATAACTAACTACAAGGTACATCTACATAGTACATGTAGGAACAAGAAGATTTAGAGTTATGATTCAGATTATTGAGAGTTAAAAATACAGTATGCATGTGCAAATTTTGACCAAAGCTCAGATTAATGAGCTCCCAATCTGAGAATGAGTTAAATCAAACATCCCAAGCAAGCTTAATTAACAATTGGCAGATTACACGAACCTTTGAAAGAAAACTCATGATCGGCAAGTTTCATTATCGGTCAACAAAACGGAAACTGTTGATACAATAGCTTTTTTGATTTGACGATCATAACTAAGCTAGGATTTGGCCCAAGAGTTTGATTAGTGGATCACACACCCATCGTAACAAGCACAGTATATCTTAAAGTTGTCATCATCGTTCATCTGGGCACATTGGAGTGTTTCAGTTTTCTCCCTCCCAGTTGTTAATACTTGCAACTAATTTCCCCCCTAAAATAGTTTTAAAAAATAAAAATTAGAGCAATTGAGTATTTGGCTCGTAGGTTTAACTAATTCTCTCTTTCACACATGTAAGTAGTAATCACGGCGTCTTAAAGGAAGGACGGACGATAAGTTTAATTCATTTGTATAAATTATATAATTACCATGGAAAGTTAACAACAATTAATCACGATTCACACGGCGAATAACAAGAACATTAACAATTATATAGTAGCAGTATGTATTCATACCACTGATACACAACAACAACATTAACAATCACCACACCAAATCAGCAACAGCAAGACGACAAAACTTGGGTAATTAACAACACGCTATAACCGTGACAGTGCATAAACTGTTTTTATTTTGAGATGATAAAAGTGAAGCAATTAATATCCCCCAGGCAAAGAGTCATCGTCCCTGGGATCACAATCCGGGTAACAACCACAGTACACCTTGCCATTTTCATCAGAGTCCATCTGGGCACATTTTATCCCGACATCCTGTTGGTTCATACACCAAGGTATACAATCTCCATGGACGTCATCTGTGGGTGAATACCTCCAACGCGTGAGTGATCCAGCACAAGAGGTTTCAGGAGGTACAAGTGGATAGGTGTACCATCCGAAGTTCCTTGAATCAACACAATAATGCAAGGTAGCACTCACATTCCTCCTGCATGCACAATTTTACCAGATATATCTTTGTCAAGAATCATAATTAAGGAATCCAAAAGTAAAACAAGCGGGCATGAAAAAAAATAAAAAAATAAAAAAAGTGAATTTGAACAAAAAAAGTTGTACACTATACTTACAGGGATTGGAGAGCAATCAAAGTGATTAAGAGGAAACCAAGGAGAGAAAGTGTTTTTGTAGCAGCCATTCTAATTGAGATTATATATATTACGACTTGTATACTAACGAGCTAGAGGGAATGAGTATTTTGGTATGTATAGCTCTCTTGTAATGAAAAGTTTGATTTGTGAAGATTTACAACCAATCCAACCCTCTATTTATAGAATGCAACCCACATTTGTTGATCTCTTTTCAACAATCATGAATGAGGACTAGTTCAATTGCTCGGCCTAGCTACTTTCCTATATATTTTAGTAATCAAGGGCCAAAGGCCAACTATACCTACCATATAGCTATCCTCATGTATATGCAAAAGAAACACGCTACGAGAAACAACACCAAAGAATTTTATGAGTAAGAGAGAAGAGAGAATGTTATGGATTATTATAGACTCTTGACTTATGATCGAGTAAACTCATTGTTTAACGGCAAACACTAGCTAGGGGGAAAAACAAAGACAAGTGCAATGACAATTGCAGTTAAAAGAATAAGGGCCAACCACCATCTAGACAGCGGATGCAGATGGGATAGTTATCCTCCTCATAAGTCATATCTGCAAGAGAAGCACGTCACCCAAATTCATTTTCTACATATTGAAGCTGGATTTAGTTATTCTCAAATCATTTGAACTATTAATCTTAATTTTGAAATGATGTTATAATAACTGCTATTTACTTACAAGTACGTAATAAAACACATACGAATTATTTAAGGTCATGGCTAAAAGAACATCAACATGCAATTCCGCTAGCAAGTGCATGGTTTCTCTTGGTCTCATGGTATCTATATCTGGAATCCAAGAGGTCCGACCATAATATGTTGTTTTGAGAATTCACTATTCCCTTTCTGATGTTGGACCGAAATCAGGATAGATTGTGTTTAACCCTCTTTTTATAGTATGAAACCCACATTAAGATAGAGTACTTATGTGAGGAAGCAAACAAAAAAAAATAATAATTCAAACAATCTGAACTAAAACGACCCCAAGAAATCCGAGTGCAGTCACAATTATCTAGAACACGGTGTGGAATTTCGATCGGTAGTATTATTTGGATCATTTTTTGATAAATTGCTAATAGCCCATCTAGGACTATTTATGGACATCTAACGTAACACCTATGCTCTTTGTTATTAATCGGTAGAAGGTGGAATTTTGGTGGAATTCTATGCTCTTTGTTGGTACCCCTAGCTACATTTTCTTCAGAAAACTTCAAAACCTAAAGTTCTTTTTAAAGGCTTGGGCCAGGGAGGTTTTTGGGGATGTTAAGAAAAAAGAAGCTATATTATCTGAGAATATTCACAGATTGAACTTGCTTGAGGAAAATAGAAGATTAGATCAAACTCAACAATTGGAGAGAGTTGATAATGAGATGGAACTGAATGAAGTCAAGGTCACGAGAGCGAGAATGGCTTTTCAAAGAGCAAAAGTGCAGGACACAACACTACCACACCAAATCAGCAACTACAAGACTAGATCATGATTCACACTGAACTATGATGCCCATGGTTCTGATTTATGGGGATGTATAGCAGATTCGTTATGACTAAATTTATCTGATACTAGTTTGAAAGTACGAGATAGAACAAACCAATTTGACCCTCAAAAATCAACCCATCCTTGCCAAAGTTCACATAAGGAGTTGATTAGAGAAATCCACAACACAACAACTAATTTGAAGCACTCGATTATCATCCACATAAATGTAAGAAACAAGGCCTGGAAAGGAAATTTAAGGGAGACTTAGAGTAAAAGAAAAATCGAAACTAATTTTCTTAGACACAAAATCTACAAACATCACGGTTATTCAAACAAAATACAAGCACTTCCATAGTGGAATGAAGAAGCTTTATTAAACCATTCCAATTAATAATTGAATTCTCTCTCTATTTTTTATCAGCAAGGTTTCTTTTCTTATTGGGTCTTGGGAGGATATAAAAAAGAAAAATTCAAAGAATTGAGGATGATAAAAAAATGCAGAAAAAAGATTCTAAGTATGGATTGAAGGCATAAAGAGATTTAAGAATAAAAAATATTTGAATGACTTGAGAGGAAAAATTATAACGCTGATTATATGTTGTTGAAACTTTGCTCGATCATCAGTAATATAAAACTTGCTTCCTTCCATCATTACTAATTTGTTCACTAGATAGATTCGTAACGAGAGATTGATATGAGCTTCAATCAATATTCAGATATATTAACTATTCAACATAATCTGAACATCAAAAGACTACCGAAAATGTTGAAACGAGATTTGTTTCTGTGATTTTGGGAGAGAAGAGGAGAAGGCAAGAGAGATAGAGGCGGAGGAGAACTGAAACTAGGGTTAAGGCTTTCTATCCCTCTTTGGTTTATATACTACCGGTAGATAGCCATCTCTGAGTTAGATCATCTCGAGGATACTTTCAACGGTTCGCCTATTAACACGTGTCCATTCAAGAATAATCACAGAAATGTAGGTATCACACAATTTTCAATCGAGGAGAAATTTAGGAATCCACACTAATTAGACTTTTTCATGAGAGAGCTCTAGAGAGGCCTAAATTAGCTCTAAGTCTAATTAAGAGCATGCAAGAATGTTATAACATCTGCATCCTAACAATGAATGATCACATTATTTGCCTCCAATGGCAATTCATAATTCATGCAAAAACATCATCTACTTCATAACAACAAACTTTCAATATCTGGATTGATTTGCGCTGTCATGCATCTACTAATGAACATCATATCCCAACATATTGGAATGCTTTTATTTGATAAACCCAAAATCAGTACTCTTGGAACCCAACCAGTAGGAGGGTTATCTATTCAACACAATCTTGTAATGGTCTTTTTTGTGCTATCCGCCTACTGGTCATAAACTCGTTATATATACATTGTGAATGTTTTCTTTAGTGAAAAGCAAACAATCGTCAGCAAATTGATTCATATACAGTTCAAGATTTAAACTGTCTATGCCACCATAACGTAATGTAGATGTATGTTAGTTTGTCTGTGTCTGGAGTTCAACTCCTGGAATCAGGAGTATAGAATTTTTCCACAACACTTGATCTTTCGTTTCAGAGATGTATAGTGAATGCTCATATTTTTATGCGTTCTGATCTATGGGGATGTAGCAGATTCGTTGTGCAAGAATTAAAACAATAATAGGAGTACCAAATAACTCATCCACGATGAAAGTTGAACAAAGCTCGAATATTAGAGCTCGAGGCTCCACCACGGATTTCTCGGCCAATCAGAATTCAGCGTTTTTGGGTCCCATTACGAGCCTACTCAGCAATTCACCGACGAGCCTACTCAGCAATTCACCGACGCAGAGAAACAAATATTTCCCCTCATATACGTAGGCATGGATTGATGGCTGATATTGTGCCTGGATATCGCCGGTATTTGTAGCCGTTCATATCCGGAACATTAACATGAAAATTTTCGTTGTTTCCAAAATTATAAACACTTCAGATCTAGCTAAGATCTAGCATGCCTTGGATAAACTTTAACTTCTAGGCAACCCACGTATTTGGCTTAACTATAACCTAAAGCATCCATCAAAGTTGCGGCTCCAAACCACGCAGTAACACACGATTCAAGAAAATATCTACTGTTCAAGGAGGTAGTGGACATGGTTGATCTGAAAACTGCTTTGGGTTCCGGTGGTGATCAAGGTATGTTGTGTCTTTTTTGATCATTAACTCATGTGATGATTGTTCCGCAGGCACTTTAGGCTAGATTCATGGTTGGGGCGGGAGGAGTACGCTATCTCCCAGTACCAGGCCAGCCAACTTTCATCTTATGTTATGAATTGTGATTGTGTGAATTTTTGGTTTAAACAATCTATTCCTGCAGCTCACATGTTAATTATATTGCATGCAGGATCCATCGGTGTCGCTGGTGGATTGAGCTGTACCTGGGGCAACAAGCTTTGAGTTTGGGTTTGCTTTTGTGATTTTCTGACTTCTAGGATTCAAGCAATCAATTAGTACAACTCACATGTGAATCGTACTGCAGGCAAAATCAACCACTGCCAAGAACAGGTGGGAACAACGTCGAGAGGAACGACAACGTCGAGAAGCAGCACAACGTCAGATAGAACGTCGGGAACATGTAAAATTTCAAATTCATTAGTGATTTTTTAACCTTAAATTGACATTAGGTTAGAAGATTAATTTTTTTTTTCCGGGTTAGAACCCTTCGGTTACGTTTTGCCTAATTTCAATGTTCCATGATATTCATCATAACGATTTTCGTTGCTCCAAATGAAAGAACCACTACGTGCCATATTCCATTTTCCACGTAATGGGCACCATTTATAATCCATATAATTGTTTGACATTATGGATTCAGCAGGTGCAACGTATACAAGTGAAATACTAAACCAACAAAATCCATCCGGATTACCTCCCTTCCAATTAGATCTCAAAGTCGGTTGTCCTGTTATGTTGTTACGTAATCTATCACCTACAAGTGGACTCTGCAATGGTACTAGGTTAAGAGTAGAGATTTGCGAGCCACATGTCATTGTGGCGACAATTCTAACTGGTGACAAAGCTGGGAATGTGGTTTTTATCCCGCGGATATCATTAACACCATCTTCATCGAATGTTATTCGAATGACGAGGAGGTAGTTCCCGATCAGGTTGGCATATGCAATGACCATAAACAAGTCTCAAGGTCAATCGGTTACACACGTGGGGGTAGATTTGAGGAGTCCCGTGTTCAGCCGTGGACAGCTTTATGTTGCATTGTCTAGATGCACAACCGCTGGAAGGATTCATGTGTTACTTCCAAAAACCTGCACCGCACACGAAACGACAAATGTGGTATATACAGAAGTTCTGTTATAGTTGAGTTTGTTATACATTTTTTTTATGTTCTCAAACAAGTATAACCTTTTATCTTTTTATCTTAATATTATTTATTTAAAACCATTTTATATGGTACAATTTGTGTGAAATACAATTATAAAATTGCTTTAGAAGAAAGATCCACTTCCGTGCCATTATGGCACGGGTAAAATACTAGTAAATAAAAAAAACTAGGATCTTCCTATACAAATCCATCCAAATACAAGGATGGTTTGGAAAAGAAATTTTAGGAAGATTTAAAACGAATCTAAACGCTGAAACTAATTTTATTAGTGATTAAACATTATTTTCAATAATTCAAAATATAACCTAATTAAATATACAATAAATTAGCTTTTTAAAATGATTTCCATGGGCTTATTTTTCCTTCCAGATGTGAAATGAAATTTGCAATGGAAATCCAAAGAAGATTGAGAAATTTAAAAATCTCTTGAACTGGTTGGCCAGTGGCTGGAGCTGAAGGTACCAGATTTCGCATAAATCTTGTACGTAAGAAGTGAGAGGAAAAATCATGATGCTATATATATATTGTTGATGTTGAAACTTTTTCTACCAGCATTACTTGTTGATCCTAGACAGACCCTTTACGAGAGAGATTGATATGAACTCAATCAATATGCAGATCTATTAACTGTTCCACACACATTTTGGTTGAGGAAGAAAGAGGAAAAGGCAACAAGACAAGACTCAAAGAGATGGAGGCGGAGGACTGAAACTACGGTTAGGGCTTCTCTTGCTCTTTGCTTTATATAACAACCACCACCCATGAGTTTCAATCTCGAGGAAATCTTCAACAACAGGCTTATTGCCGCGTGTCAATTAAAGAAAAAATCTAATGCTTTGCTGGGTTTCTCTTCAACAGTTTTTCACTGCATCTGGGTTTGGGTTTCTTTCTATTGGGTTAAACCTTCTTTAAGCATCCACAATGCTGAGCGTGCCAAATGCCAAATGCTATCACATATTTGGCATTTATAAATGGGATTTTGGAAAAAAAGTGTAGTGGTAGAATGCTATAATATAGTAGAGCGCAAGTGTTTGATGCGCCCGTCGAGAAACGAAACTGAATAATACGTATCACAGAGAAACGCAAATAGACACTACATTTGGCAGAGACGCAGTCAGATAATGGGTTTCACTCCAGGCGTAAAACAAGACTATGTTTCATGTGAGACGCGGTTTAACCTTGAGTGTTATTGTTGAGGCGCAATTTAACCTTGAGCCTCACCGTCAGGCGCAGTTTAAAGTTGAGCCCCACCGTCAGGCGCAGTTTAAAGTTGAGCCCCGTCGATGGGCGCAGTTTAATCTCTCGCCCCATCACACGCAGCCTCACATTGCGCCTCAGTATCACGCAATATCACACTGCGCTTCGCCGTCACACGCAGTATTGTGTTGCGTTTTCTTTCAGACATAATATACACCTACGCTTATCACGGTGCGCCCTATACAACTGCGCTCCATCAAATGCTATCCGGGGTGTCAAATTTGAGACAAAACCCTAGAAATGCTATCCTATATTTGAGTATAGAACGAAGACTGTGGTATGTTTTTTAGCTTTTAGATCCTAAATTAGACTGAAGATATCTTGATATAACGAAGAGTCATATGAAGGGACCAGAATTTATTAAGGGGCATCTGTTTGCTTCTAACAAAATTTACCTGAGCATCCATAGTATTGGTTGAGAGGCACCCGTCAGCTCACCTTTAAAATTACCATGGCAAGTGTTTTAATCTGAGCCTGAGTCTGAGACTCAATTTGATGCATGAAAACATACAGCATTCCCTATTTGATTGCTAAATATGGATTTCTTACTACTGTCTTGAGTTATCACGACCAATTTGAAGTGCTTTTCAGCATCAAATTTCACAAAAAAGCAACAACGGGTCTAAGGGAAAACATAATATCTGAATTAGGAAATAAGGACTTCTTATTAAACTTGACAGTGCTTGAGATAATGCAAGTGTAAATGCACATAAATTGGCAGCTACATAAAATTTCATGAAAATTTCCGCCAGTAAATAAAATTGAACACAATTCATAAGCATCGATACACGTGGAGGGACAAAATCAGATCCGAGTCTTCAGTAGTCATATTTGAAATGTTGCCAAGACATTCCATTACTGAAGTTTCCTGAGTATGCTTTCACTGAATTTTCCTGAGTATGCTTTCTGTGGAAGAGTTAAGCAACTAGCACAATTGATGAGCAGTTTGAGACTCTAAGCTCGATATAACAACCGGAATTACACATTATGCTCTCAAAAGCAATGGTATAGAGGTCAGTCCAAGATTAAAGTGCTTTTCAGCATCAAATTTCACAAAAAAAGCAACAACGGGTCTGAGGAAAAACATAATATCTGAATTAGGAAATAAGGACTCTGATTGAACTTGACAGTGCTTGAGATAATCAAGTGTAAATGCAGATAAATTGGTAGATACAAGTCATGCAAACTTTGCCAGTAAAATTCGAATAATAAAGCAAAAAAACTTAGCCAGCAAACATCATTGAGCTCTCGTAGAATTTCACTGACAGCACATCAATGGTCCAGAGCAATCAAGTTAAATTTGTTTGTCTCTGAACACAATTCATAAGCATTGAGACCCTACATAAACCCCTTTATATATTGCTTGTAACCGAAACACAAACTCGTAAGCTCTTCGATTCAGCTCGGTAAACTACTCCCTCAGTATACACCTATCACCTGCTTTCAAATACAATCCTACACTAAGAAAATGGCAGCACTACGGGAAAAATATACATCTACAACTGCAGAGCTACAACTGTCGTCCCAAAAGGTTGTTAAAGGTGTCATCTTTGACAACTATTTTCAAAGGAAAGGTTGTCAAAGATCAAAACGTCCAACTCTTAGGACCAAAGAGTAGTGAGGAGAATCAAAACCGCAACTTTTTGGGTGAAAAGAGTTGCCAAGACTAGTGACAACCCTCGACTTTAACAACTCATACTATAAAGGTAGTGAGTAACTGTATAACAACACAAAATAGGGGTTGTTAAAGATAAAAAAAATGGACTGTTTGGTGTTCGATGTTGGGTGTTCGGTGTTTGGTGTTCGGTGCATCTACGACAACCCTT
>JAJJMA010200508.1:73856-92677 GCA_023529015.1 Papaver nudicaule | reverse complement strand
AATCAATGAGGACAAATTAGCCAAAGAGGACGAAGTAACCAAAGAGGACAAAGTAACCAAAGAGGTCAATGTAACCAAAGAGGTCAATGTAACCAAAGAGGATATAAATGAGGACAAATTAGCCAAAGAGGACGAAGTAATCAAAGAGGACAAAGTAACCAAAGAGGTCAATGTAACCAAAGAGGATATAACGGAGTCTGAGTATCCAGGTTTGGTGCAAGTATCTTAACGAAGGAGGCAAACCCATTATGGTGCTCTCAGGATCAAACCCACTCCATGCCTCCCGAGATACTGCAGGAGACTTAAAGCAGTCAGCTGTACAGGCTCGGAAGCTCAAAAGGCAATTATTTTATTGCTAGTTTTATCTTACTGATCCACGCGTACTATTGGTTTCTTGGTTTTCTAGATGTGTAATATTATGACGAAATATTTTCAAGTTTTCTTTTTCTGTTCATCGGATTTCTTAGCAATGTAACACAAACTTGGAATCACTTATACAGCCTAACAGCCTAATGGTAATAAATAAAGAAATAGAGCAGTGCTTCTTTCCTTTGTGAGTAATTCACAAACAATGGTCATCCAATGGATGCAAATCTGTTGGGCTGGATTGTATGCGGATGCCAATTTGGAGTCCGTCATGTATTGGATTGGATGCGGATGCGGATAAAACAAGACCAATCCGGTCTATACTCAACCCTAACAATTTAATAGTGTCTGTCTGCCTGTCAATAACTAACCCTACCTAGAGAAAACAAAAACAAGAAGAAGGAAATCTGCAAAATGGCAACCAAAAGAATTACCGCATCTTAGTTAATCTCACTGGCCAATACGACTCGCAGAAATTACGCCTCTGCTATCATCAGTACCATTCCCCAAGGTGATGATCACGATAAGGTTTCTTTTCTTTCTTTTTTTCTTTGCACTGATCATATAATTTACTAATTTGTATAGGATGCTATTGACTGTTTATTAACACAAGTCTAGGTTATCGACTGTTTAATATAAAGAGGCTTACACAAACGAAAACCGGCATGGCAATTCTTATCCAACGAGAGAGGTTATCTAGTTTTATACTCTGGCAAACAGCTACCACAAAATTGCATGGCATTACTATTAGTTATTGGTACCTCTGATTCTGTAACATTATTTTAAGTTTAGAGTGTTTCGATCCTTGGAGTCAATGTCAACTGGGAACTGTTGAAACAGATTTACAGGCCGAATGACCGCCGCCTAAAGAAACCGTATCCGACCGGTCAAGTGTGTTTTGCTCGGCCCTTTATAAATATCTTACGAGTCAAATGAAAATTTTCATTAAGGTTTTCTAAGGTTTCCAGTACTTATGTGAAAGCAAAAATCATCTTTCATGGAGAACCTTCCCACATAAATCATGGAAAACATAATTTTATGTTTACCCATTGAATCCACCTTACAGAGCAAATAAATTCGCAAAACATGGAGAAACACCATTGATAGGAATAAAACTGGTCTATTGTTCGCGTATGCAGACCTTAATAAATCTCCAGCTGGATCATACCCATAAGTACAACTCTACCATGGAGATCTGTATGAGACAAATCGCGAGCAATACTACTCAAACAAAACACTATGTAAGACCATGTGCGAAGTACAGTTTACATGTTCCGTATTTGTATCGTCATAATCACAAGGTTGGTTCGTGCAACAGTTTGGTTTGCCTTCCCTCATATAATTCCCAGTGTTGTGGTACATGTAATCCAATGACAGGAGAATTATTTATACTTTCATGCTTAAGAGAACCGAAAAGATGGAAAGTATATATATTGGATTCGCATACCTTCCTTCCACCAGTGAATATAAGGTTGTCGCATGCAGTTACAATTTTTTCAATTACGACGTCTTAAATAGTGAGGGACGTGAGGAAATATATACTCTTTTAAGACGCATGTCCCTCACTGTTTAAGACATTGTAACCGAAGGAACTCGAACTGCATCTGACAACCTTATATTCACCGGTGGAAGGAAGGCATCCGAATCCGAAATGTACTTTCTATTTTGTTGGTTTTATTAAGCATGGAATTACAAGGAATTCTCCTGTTACTGGATTATAAATACCACATTACTTTGAACTATACAAGGGAGACATCCCAAGACGTTGCATGAACCAACCATGTGATTATGACGATTCAAATATGAGGCACGTAAATTGTACTTCACAAGGTCTAACTTTGAAAGTGTTTTGTTGGAGTAGTATTGCTCGAGATTTGTCTCAAACTGATCTCCATAGTAGAGTTGTACTTCTGGGTATAATCCAGCCGGAGATTTATTAAGGTCTGCATACGCGGACAACATATCGGTTTTATTCCTACCGATGATGTTTCTCCACGTTTTTCCTACTCGTTTGCTTTGTAAGGTGGATTCAATGGGTAAACGTAAAACTGTGTTTCCCATGATTTTTGTGGGAAGGTACGGCATGAAAGATGATTTTTGCTTTCAAATCAGTACTCGAAACTTTAGAAAACCCTAATAAAAAATTTCATTTGACCTGTAAATAATATAGATAATTATAAAGGGCTGAGCAAAATATACTTGAACGATCGGATACGGTTTCTTTAGCCAGCGGTCATTCAAATGGGTCAAGCCCATTCATTGCGGTTTGTAGGTTTACAGAATCACATGTTCTGTTAATCGATAGTAATGTCATGCTGTTTTTGGCTTCCGTAAGCCTCTTAATATTAAAATACCCGTAGTTACTTTTGAATATTCACTCTGGTCATAGTCGTCAATATTGAAGAGTACTTTTTTGAACTAAGTTAGCATGCTATGCTTCAACAGACTAGAGGTATCACAATTCCGCAAGGTTGGCCAGGTACGTAGCGCAGTGACGCCCTCCCCACTTCACATGCGCTTTCCACAAACTTGCGAGTAATGCAAATCTGGGGTGAATTGCTCCAGCTATCCTTACTGCGCAACTATTTCTTTCCTTATTTACTGTTGCTTATTGATTTCCTTATTAATAGGCTATATATACTCTTCTATAGAATTCTGCAAAACATTCTATTCAAAGGATTTAGGTTGTGGATATCCAATTGATCAAGGTTACCACGCAAACCTAAAAATGGAGAAGAAGCAACTGACTTGTCAATCTCTTCCCTCCGATATAATAACTGATGATATACTCACAAGAGTTCCACCTAAGAGTTTGATGCGATTCAGGTGCGTATGCAAAACCTGGTCCAAATTATTCCCTCATAATCCATTATTTGCTGCTATGCATTCTCAAAAGTATAGTAAATCCACTCTATCGGGTTTTATTAGAATAGGTGAATATCGTGATGATCTTGTTTTTATGGATCACAATACCAAGAAAGAGACTATTCTTCCATTTTTCTTTGGACGCAACTGGATTGCACAGTCTTTTAATGGTCTTTTGGTTTTAAAGTGTTACTCCGACGATCACAGTACTCCTGTTAGTTACTTTGTTTATAACCCGATTACTTGTCGTGCATTTAAGATTCCCATACCAACTAATAGTGTCTCCTCTGCCAAAGTTAGATTCTGCCAATTTCGTTTGTGTTATGACCCAGTAGTCAAGAAACACAAGGTGGTGTTTTGCGGACCTTACAAGAAGAATGCACCCCTACGAAAAGTCGAATTCCTAAGTGTTGGAAAAGAACTAGGTTACGAAGGTGGAGGCAATAATGTTTCATGGAGAGGTATTATGGTTCCAAGCACATTCAAATTATCTTATGACTCTCTTTGGATGCGGAACTCATTTGTTTCTCTAAACAACTCCTTATATTGGATAGTAGGACCTAATCTCTTTACGCCTTACGTACTCGCTCTTGATATTAGTAGAGAAATTTTCTATCGAATCAAACTCCCCAAGGATTGTTCAAGGTCAACGTACAATGCCTATCTCAATGAAATGGGAGGAGGATTGTGCTTATCTCATTGTACCAGTAATACCACGTTAAAGATATGGACATTGAAGAACGACGGCTATAATGATGATGATCACTATTGGGTGGAGAGGTTTAACCTTGATTTTAGACAGAACATGGAAAATTTACATCCCCTCACCAATTTTACCGAAAGCAGCTTATTTCCATTTGCAATACTCAAGGATCCTAAACCTAAAATCATATTTGCGCGTGTCAACAGGAAGGAAGAATACACCAAAGAGTATACTTACTACTCATATGACATGGAGTCAAAAGAGTTAGAGATCATGCATCGAAGTTCTATAATGGATATGCCCGTACATTGGTATGTTCCTAGCATTGAGTATTGCTAGAATTACAAGATGGGGATACTTGTATTGGTATGTTTAGCTTTAATTTGTGCTGCATGATTGACTATATATGTCATTTTCTTCTTAAGAATTTTTTGTTTTGTTTGTTTGCTGCATTTTCTTTGATTATGTTCTTTCTTCCAAGTTGAATTCAGTGTTAGTGATTGCATAGAAGGCCAATTTGTGGGATACATTATCTAACTTTATGTTTGCATATCCGCTTTTATTCGAGATTCATCTGGAACTTATATTTCTGGTTTCGGGTTGAGGAGTAAAGTATGATCTGCCCTTGCCAAGGTAACTAAATAAATTTTGCTAGTCTCGGAAATTAAAATCAGTTGCCCCCAACTAAAACAGCGCAGTCCTCAAATTAAGGGTTCAACAATAGTCCTCAAATCAGTTGCCCCCAACAATGTCCATCCTTATTTGTGTGTCATGTCCGTGTGTCATTCCGTGCTTTGCTTTTGACTAGAAAAGCACAGCACGGCACAACATGTTAAGATTGTAGGCACATTACAGCACACATGGCACGTAAAAGCACGCTTTCGTGTGCCATGTGTCGTGCTGTGCCGGCACCTTTTGCACCTCTAATGCTGAGGGACCTGCGAAACTTATTATAGTTTCTACTATGGCTGATGCTGAATATTAAGAGGGAAAACAAGTATAATTAAAGTAAACTACCAGCAAAACCAACTACAATTGATGTGTTGAACTGGTCATAAAAAAATAGAGACGAACACTCGAAAAGTTAAGAGGTATCTTGAATGTTTAGGGTAGAATTAAAATGATATTGGATCATTGGTAATGCATGGAGATCTTAGCATAGCATCGTATACTTGTGAATAATACACGACATGGCCATATAATGAGCAAAGGCAATGCATCATTCCTAAACCGTGTTTTCACTCAGTATGCATATATAAAAGATGGCTTCTTCTATTATTTTCCTCAAAACAATAACTACTGGACGTTTTTATGTTAAATTCTGAAATTTTCTTTCTCGTTGTGAGATGGTGGCGAAAACTAAAAATAGGTTCATGAGATTCAATACGAGGACGAATGACATGGAAAGACGCGAGCTTCGACCCTATGCCAAGAGAGTGCAACTACGTAGCTGGTTACTTGGCAAACAATGACATGATTTCAAACTGACGACTCTGCCCCCACCTTAATCCCCAAGACCCAACTGCACCTACACCTACAATGACAAGGGTCAACTTGTTTTCGCAGTCACAATTCCTGAGCCCAACCGCACCTTCATTGACCATAAATACCTGTCAGAGATACTGCGACACATAATGGGTAGAGATTAAGATTCTTTTGTTTTGTTTTGTTTTGTTTGCTGCATCTTCTTTGATTGTGTTCTTTCTTCCAATTTGAATTTAGGGTCAGTGATTGTGAGAGATAAAGCAAGAGAGAGGGTTTTCACTATATATATGGCCAGAAGTTCTTTATGTTTCTTTCTTTATGGTTTGTGTTATTGTTCTTCAATTTGATGATTTAACTTTCGGACGGAACGGTAAGAGACCATGTTGATGCTGTCAGGAAGTTCCAATATGTATTACTTGCATAGAAGGCCAATTTGTTGATATATAATCTAACTTTAATACCAAACTAGTTCTGACATTACCATATAAGACTCTGCAGCCTCTATTAATAAATAAGAGTAACCACTCAGATTTACATACAGTATACTTGGTAATACTCACGATCTAAATCACTCATTTCAACAACATCACGACCTTGAAGATGAGGATACTTTATCTTATCCATCTCGTTAGGTAGGATCAGTCGCATGTTTCAAATTAGGATACAATATCTTATCCATCTCTTCGGAGAAAACAGGGGGATCCCCATATGCTTTCCGAGGTAAACATCTATAAGGATTCGCGTCGTAAGCTTCGCCATCAAGGAATAAGTCAGAATCATCTTTCCAGTCATCATCAATTTCATAATCTTCAAGTTCACTGCCATTATGTATTCGAGATTTTAGTTTCGTAATTTTCCCCTTGCGGGCCGCCCGGCCTGCCTGGTTAGTTTTTAAGGCCAGGCTCAGGCTTTTTTAAAAATTTGATTACCCGGCCTAGGACCTGCCCGAACTACCTGGCCTGGTACCCATTTGTACTATTCGCCTCAAAGTCCTATTAGATATCTCTTTTAATAATATTAAATATTTCGAAAATATATATGATTGTACATTTTTTCATTTAAAAGATTTTTTACTCTAATTATATAATTATATTCGTTATAAACCAAAATAATAATTTAATCATAAAGTTAAGATTTAAATATAAAATAATATGGCATTCATAATATTTATGGAAAATATTTATAAATATATTAGCTTGCCTGGCCTGGTCTGCCCGTATAAAAAACGGACTTCAAACAGGTTTTGGGTATCAAATTATCTGCTTGTGCCCGGCCTAGTATAATTTATGGGCACTCAAATGCTAAGCCTCGCCTGGCCTGACTTAGCTTTAGGGGTTACACCCCTAGCTGCAGGAATGGTAGACCATAATGCGTCCCTTTAAGCTGACATTTTGCCTTTCTTTGTGATGGGTTTAATTGCGCATATGTCCGGGCAGAGGCACCCATTTTGAAAATTTTCAGTTGGGCAAGGCCCAATCGCCCCTGTCCTGATAAAGCCCGTGACCTAGGATCATTTCAAATCTGAAGATTTGAGGGAAATCTTAGGGTTTGTGAAAAAAATCATTCCATTTCATAAAACTTGAGCAGAGAAATCGACTAGTGTGAATAAAGTTAGGGTTTCAGAATTTCAAAGACGGCAATAGTATGTCTCAAGGTGAAGGAGGAGGAAGAAGAAGAAGAAGGATAGAACCAGATTTACCGCAGTCCAACTTGATTAACAGAATTCTCCCAGACGAAATAAAATCCGACATCCTTTCTCGATTACCCGTTGATTCAGTGTTGGATTGTAAATTGGTATGCAAATCATGGTGTGAATCTATCAAAAAACCTTCATTTGCTAAGATTCACTTGCTTCGACAACAACAACAGCAGCTAGATGGTGGTGATGGTGATAAGGTGAGTTTTCTTATGTCAACTTCTAAAGAAAAAACTAAACTTTATTATGCAGAGTATAATGGGATTACTAATATGAAATTAAATATTGTAAATCATCCTGAGATTAAAAAGCGCTTCGATTCGAGTGCAATGGTAGGCTCGTGTAACGGTTTAGTATGTTTATGTATACCTTATACACATACTATTGATGATCCTATTTACATTTGTAATCCTATTACCGGAGAGAAAATTCATCTTCCTAGATTGGAGATAATGGTGAAAAAAAAGAACAATGCTGAGGTAAAGAAAATGCGATATTTGTATGGTGAAATTGTGAGTGGGTTTGGATATAGTTCTAGGATTGATGAATATAAGGTCGTTAGGATCTATTATGCTGACCCAGAGCCGGAGGAGTTGGATAAACCTAAGGGTCAAGTTCAGGTTTATACTCTTGGTAGTGGAAGTGGGTGGAGAAGCATAGGAGAATGTCCTTACTCGTTGCAACGTTTCAGTATCGCACGTAATGGTTATTTAGATCGTACTGAATTCGGTGGCCTGCGTCAAATGCATATTCCATCTCGGGGCATCCTCACGAATGGTGCCCTTCATTGGTTGGACGGAGATAGGAATATTGTTGCCTTTGATTTAGAGAATGAAAACTTCAGTTTCCTCCCGTCACAGCCTTGTTTTCGACCTGATGTACTTCAAGTATTACGGGGGTGTTTGTGTGTTGTTAATCAAAGCAGTGAAAGTACTTTTGAGATATGGTCATTCCAGAAGGAGACTAGTGAATGGGTGAAGATGCTTTGCTTACCATGTAGGTCAGATAACTTCAATGATGTTTATTGGCCAATTACCCAGACATCGAGCGGTAAGCTTATACTAAGGTTTCAATGCAGGGGTCTTTACTGTTATAATCCTCGAACCAGAGACTTGAATGTGCTTGTGGATTCTAACAAACAATTCTTGTCCGCACAAGTAAATCCTTCTTCCTTGATTGAAGCAATACCTCACATTAACAGCTTCGTGTCATTGGGTTCTCTAGGTGAGAGGTCTAAGAAAATATCAAGAGATATGGATCGATGTCAGCCAGGCAGGAGCTGTAAAAGGAAATAGACTACAAATTCAAGTAGTGTAAGGTTGAAGGCTTTTAAATTTTTTTCTTTTGTAGCCTTTAAATTGGCGGAAGAGGAGTTCAGTTGCTCACATGAATAGTTTTGATAGCTGTAGCAGAAGACAATAACTAGGGATATGGATTTGTGCGATTGTACCAGCGAGTAGCAGAAGCAAAAGGAACAGATGGCTAATATAGATTCTGGTATGTTATTGTGCTCATGTTTATAAACTCTGAGTAATTGAATTCTGACTCTATGTCGTTGAATCTGACGGTGTTAACATCCGTTTGCCTTACATTTTGAGTTTACTGAGGTCCATTGAGCTAGATTATATCTTATTGTTTGTCTAATGGTTTTATCAAGTTTTGTTGTATTTATTCTTCTCTAATTTATAATAGTTGCACAACTGGTATTTTTCTTATTGCCTTTAGTTTCATTGATTTGGTTTCTAAACCTCACATTAGTACTTAGGGTTTATTGGTACTGGTTGCCTCATTTGTTGGGTTGATTAACTAATCAAATAGAGGAACTGTGATAGTTAAAGGAATTTGAGGAACCAATCATTGTTCCTGTAATTTTCCAGTCACTTACAGATTCCATTGTCGTTATTTTTGCAAATCAGAATGCTCCTTTTCCTTGCATAGAAGTTAAAAGAAAGACTTATGACTTTGTCATGAGTTTTATTTCTAGGCTATCCCAGCTTGTCTGGGACTACAAGCTTGGTTGTTGTTGTTGTTGTTGAAGTGAAAAGAAAGACAAAACACTTGCACTGGAATGACTTAGTAATAGGATCTTAATAGTTTCCTAGCTAGTGGGGTATATTGTTAACAACTCTTAACTTTCGGTGTCATTAAGAAATAGGAGCGTTTTTCCCTGGAGAAAGAAGGCGTACGAGTTCTTTTGTAGATTTCTCTGCATTTTGTTGATTAATTGCTGGTGCTCTTTTGATTTAACACCGTACGTCAATTATGCAATCCTTTTGTTGCTTAATTGCTGAAAACTGCTCATCCTCACCTTTGTATTGCTGAACAAATATTGCCTTCTGAAGTCTGACCTCCATATAGCAGTTGTATGCCACGCTCGTATTGGTGGAATGTGGGGCTCAGTTGCCACCATCTAGCAGTCTGAACTCCTTTGTGTGTTAGGATTTAGGCATCTATTTTGTACTAGGCAGTCTATCTTCTAGATTCACAGGAGTCTATTTGAATGCTATGATGGTTGATTACACGGAGACACTACCCAAATCAGGCCTTGAAGCTGTTTACATATGAGATGTAAACCATGTTTGCCACAATTTCAGAACTGTAGCCAATTGTTTTTCTCTATTTTTAATTTTAGAGTATAAAGATTTGGCAGGTCATTTCACAGTGTTGGGGTTGACTAGGATTGGCTTTAGGTTTCAGGAAACATAGAGACAAACTAGCTAACTCACTGTAATAGCCTTGAGTAGAGCAATGCACCATTTGTTGTTGCATGCACTTAATATCTCTAGTGCCACTGTAATTTGTTATATGGCACCATTTTATCCAATGGGGGTATAAGTGTGTCAATATCTCACTGCACACTTGGACCCCTGGAGTTCAAGTTGTCTTCCCTTCAGCCAGAGATAAGATCAGTGAACAAGTGCAATACACGTGATACGGCACCGTTTCAAGTGGATATGGCATACCATATAAACCTTACCATTTATCAGTGTTCTTAGGATCTTAGTAAATAAAACTTATATTTCTTTTAAGAAATTACTCAATTCTAGGGTTCTTCATCTTCCCATCTTGTCAAAACTACTTAGTATGAACAAACAGTCAATATAGCATCCTATAAAAGTTAGTAAATTATACTATATGATTGCAAAGAAAGAAAGAAAGAAAACAAACCTTCCTGTGAACATCACCTTGGCCTGTCTTAGAGAGAGAAGAGAAACAGAGATGCTGAATCATTACTACTGCTGCTGCTGGTAATAAGGTTCTTCTTCAATAACCCAGGAATTGTACTAATGCAGTGATTTCTATGGTGATTTGTTGTATTTGCCAGAGAGATCAACGAAGATGCGGTTCTTTTGATGATTCTTCTGCTCAAAATCATCATCGCGGATCTCTCCTTTCTTTCGTTCTCCTTTATCACAGAAGCCCATTTTTCAACAATACACTTACATCCAGTTCGGCCCACTACGGTCATCAAAGGATGTGGGACCATTTTTTTGAGTCCATGCACATCCTTTAGAACAAGCACAATGGTGCACTAAAGGAGGCTTCTTTGGCCAAAATGGCAACCACCACAGTGGTCTTAGTAGGGGTGAGCATTTGGCCTGGAATCCGTCGGCCTAATCCGGTTCATCCGACTTTTTGCAGTTGGGTGCCCAATCTGCTAACTGCTGGATTGGTTGTGGGTGCAATTTTTGGCATCCAATGGATTTTGAGTGCGGATGGAGTCCTATAAATTCGTTGGACACCCACATCCGCTAGGTTAAGGATATATTTGTAATAATTTTATTAAGAATACATGGGGTTAGGTTGATATTTAAAATTAAGTATATTCAGTTTGGCTGAATTTGTAAGGCTAGAAGTTACAACTAAACAAGTGACATATATCTCACAAGATAATAATTGCGCTATGTAATAATGGCCAATATATTTAGTGTCATGAGTTGTATATGACAAAGTTGATGCTTTTTATAAGAACTTGTTTTTTTGGAGGTGTTATCCATGATGCATACGTGTTGCACCGGTTTATGGAAATCCAAGTCATTTTCCTTAATTTTTTTTCTCTATTATGAAAGAATCCATCGGATCATCCACATCCATTCGCGCATCTACACTCTCATTGGATGCCAATCCGGTGGATGATGAATCGGATGCGGATGCAAAATTCAAAATCCACCATTTATTGGTTGCGGCGCGGATGAGGTTAAAATCTGCTCAATCCGGTCCATGCTCACCCCTAGGCCTTAGCTACTTTGGGAGTTTTCGCCGGATATACGGGCGAAAATTTTGCTTCCTCCGGTGCTAAGTTTTGCCAAGAGCAAATCAGCGGAATCTGAGTTTCCGCATCGAGATGGCTTCATTACTTAGCATCAACTAGGTAATTCCCAAAGAATCTCTAGATCGTAGATATATCTCCATCATAGTGGTTTATCTACATTGTAGAGATCATAGTGTCTGCTCGTAAATAGTGTGCACAAAACAATAAAAAACAATTATTTTATTTTTTTTGAAGGTGTGCAGAAAACAAATTAATTTTATAGAATTTATTTCAATTAAAACAAAAAAAAAGAAAAACCAATTTAATTAATAGTTCATGGTTTGGTCTGTCAAAGAATATTCGATTATCCGCTGTTCGTCCGGTATCGTTCCGTTAATATTGGATAGTATCCGAAATTTATTGGAACGAATATCCGTTACCGTTAACTAACGGATAACAGCTTACTAATGGAACGGATACAGTAGAGCTTATATTCGTTCCGTTAAATATCCGTTCAGTTAAGAATATGGGTTTTTATGTAATTTTATATAAATCTTAGATTATTATTTAAGTATTTTATAAGTCATTGTTTAATTTTTATTTTTTCCTTTTCTTTTTTGAACAAGTAGTCTACTAGTACTACTTACTAGTTTGTTGCGATTTTTTTTTTTTTTTGGAAAATTGTTGAGATTATTACTTCTATTGTGATTTCTTATTTTAAAATTAAAAGATTGCAATTTTTTTTGTTTGGTATTATGTAGAACTTAAATATATTAGGGAAACGGATAATTAAAGGATATTATCCGTTATCCGTTAATATAAACTGAACGGATATGGTATGAATTTTTACTTTCCGTTGGATAATTAACGGATAACGGATATCCGTCAAAAATTAATGGAACGGATACGGTATGACCAATATCCGTTTCGTTTAGTACCGTTGACAACCCTGGGGTTGTCAATGGATATCCGATTATCCGCTATTCGTCCGATATTGTTCCGTTAATATTGGATAGTATTCGAAATTTATTGGAACGGATATCCGTTACCGTTCACTAACGGATAATAGCTTACTAATAAAACGGATACGCTAGAGCTTATATCCGTTCCGTTAAATATCCGTTATGTTAAGAATAGGGGTTTTTATGTAATTTTATATAAATCTTAGGCTATTATTCAAGTATTCTTTAAGTGTGTCAACCTTCCTGGCTATTGGGGTTCTTTGTTGTTTCCTATCACACGCCAAACCTAAATATGGAGAAGAAGCAACAGACTACTTGTCGATCTCTTCCCTCCGATATAATAACAGATGATATACTCACAAGAGTTTGATGCGATTCAGGTGCGTATGCAGACACCGGTCCAACTTACTCCCTCATAATCCACTATTTGCTGCTTTGCATTCTCAAAACTATAATAAATCCACTCTAACAGGTTTTATTAGAATAGGCGAATATCGTGATGATCTTGTTTTTATGAATCACAATACCAAGAAAGAGACTATTCTTCCATTTTTCTTTGGACGCAACTGGATTTTACAATGTTTTAATGGTTTTTTGGTTTTAAAGTGTTACTCCGAGGATCACAGATTCACAGTACTCACACTAGTTACTTTGTTTATAACCCGATTACTTGTCGTGCATTTAAGATTCCCATACCAACTAATAGCGTCGCCTCTGGCAAAGTTAGATTCTGCCAATTTCGTTTATGTTATGACCCAGAAGTCAAGAAACACAAGGTGGTGTTTTGTGGACCTTACGAGAAGAATGCACCTCTAGGAAAAGTCGAATTCCTCACTGTTGGAGAAGAACTAGGTTACGAAGGTGGAGGCACTAATGTTTCATGGAGAAGCATTTTGGTTCCAAGCACATTCGAATTATCTTATGACTCTCTGCGGACGAAGAACTCATCATTTGCTTCTCTAAATAATTCCTTGTATTGGATAGTCGGACCTAATCGTTTTAAGCCTTACGTACTTGGTCTTGATATCAGTAGAGAAATTTTCTATCGAATCAAACTCCCCAAAGATGGTCCAAGTACAAAGTGCAATGCCTTTCTTAATGAGATGGGAGGAGTATTGTGTTTATCTCGTTATACCAGTAATACCGCACTAAAGATATGGTCATTGAAGAAGAGAAATGACGGCTATAATGATGATGGTCACTATTGGGTGGAGAGGTTTAACATTGATTTTAGACAGAACATGGAAAATTTACATCCCCTCACCAATTTTACCGAAAGCAGCTTATTGCCATTTGCAATACTCAAGGATCCTAAACCTAAAATCATACTTGCGCGTGTCAACAGGAACAGATAATCTGGCGAGTATACTTACTACTCATATGACATGGAGTCAAAAGAGTTAGAGATCATGCATCGAATTAAAAAAGTCAGTACTCTCAGACAAACACTCGAAAAGTTAAGAGGGATCTTGAATGTTTAGGGTAGAATTAAAATGATATTAGATCATTGGTAATGCATAGAGATCTTAGCATAGCATCATATACTTGTGACTAATACACGACATGGCCATATAATGAACAAAAGCAATGCATCATTCCTAAAGCGTGTTTTCACTCAGTATGCACATATAAAAGATGGCTTCTTCTATTAATTTTCTCAAAACAATAACTACCGGACGTTTTAATGTTAAATTCTGAAATTTTCTTTCTTGTTGTGAGATGGTGGTGAAAACTAAAAATAGGTTCATGAGATTCAATACCCTATGCCAAGTGCAACTATGGAGCTGATTACTTGGCAGAACAAGAGAACTCTCAATGGAAAACAAGTATAATCGAAGTAAACTACCAGCAAAAGCCACTCCAATAGATGTGTTTAACTGATCATAAAAAAATAGTCAATACTCTCAGACGAACACTCGAAAAGTTAAGAGGGATCTTGAATATTGAGGGTAGAATTAAAATGATACTGGATCATTAATTGGTAATGCATGGAGATCTTAGCATAGCATCGTATACTTGTGACTAATACACGACAAGGACATATAATGAATAAAAGCAATGCATCATTCCTAAACCGTGTTTTCACTTAGTATGCATATATAAAAGATGGCTTATTCTATTATTTTCCACAAAACAATATTTACCGGACGTTTTAATGTTAAATTCTGAAATTTTCTTTCTTGTTGTGAGATGGTGGCGAAAACTAAAATAGGCTCATGAGATTCAATGCCCTATGCCAAGAGAGTCCAACTACGGAGCTGATTACTTGGCAAACAATGACAAGATTCCAAACTGACGATTCCGCCGCCACCTTAATCCCCAGACCCAACTGCACCTACGTACCTACAATGACAAGGGTCAACTTCTTTTCGCAGTCACAAAGATAAACTAAAGCAATTAGCTGAGCAGGCTAGGCATCTCAAAGGGCTATGATGTCCATCCTTTTATGCTTGCTTGTTTTAATCTTACTGCTCTACCAGTACCTACTATTTCTTTATTTATTTTGTTTTTATCCTAATGTTTATTGATGATGTCATTTTCTTGTTAAGAGTCTTTTCTTTTGTTTTGTTTTGTTTGCTGCATCTTCTTTGGTTGTGTTCTTTCTTCCAAGTTGAATTTAGGATTAGGGATATTGTGAGAGAGGGTTTTCACTATATATATGGCCAGAAGTTCTTATGTTTATTTCTTTATAGTTTGTGTTATTGTTCTTCAATTTGATGATTTAACTTTCAGACGAACGGTAAGAGACCATGTTGATGCTGTCAGGAAGTTCCAATATGTATTACTTGCATAGAAGGCCAATTTGTGGATATATAATCTAACTTTAATACTTTATGTTTGCATATCGGCTTTTATTCTAGATTCCTCTGGAACTTAATTATATTTTTGATTTTGGGGTGAGGAGTGATTTGCGCTTGTCAAATAACTAAAAGCAAGACAATACGAAACGCCTTGCACGTTCTGTCTTGTCTTGCTTTCATAAAATTTTAATTTCCGAGTATAAATCTTGCTAGTCTCGGCTCTCAAATTGTCGAATGTAACTCTATAAAAGACGATAATTGTTGGAATTCGTTTTGAGTCATCTGCATATGGTATTTATTCTAGAGAATTTCCTAATTCTTCCGGGTACGAATGATCAGTGGTACCTAGAGTTAGCACAAATGAGAGGATCAAGTGATCGTAAAACAAAGAAAAACACAGTATATGTTCAATTCTTCTTCTTCTATATTACTCAGAGAAAAGTATTACAACCTCGTTGTCTCTCTAATTTTCTCTCTGCCTCTTCTGTTCTATAGCTCTCCTTTTTATAGGAGTTTACTCTTACATAAATAAAGAAAGACTATGAGTTTTAAAACTCATCTAAACTAGGAATCCTATCTAAGTTAGGAAACCTCAAACTTCTAGGCCAAGTTATTAACAAAACAACCTCGCCTCTTCTAGTACCTTCTAGATAATCTCTAGCCATAACATGGCTCATCTAAAATTTGTCTAGCAGACTCGTCTAGCATCCCTGTCTGTCAGACTCGTCTGACATCTTCTACGATACTCCTGTATGATGGCTCCCCCATTTTAGGGAGCTGAAACTCTGGTGTAAGCTCATAACTGAAGGTGGGGAAACTCAACCTCACCTTGTTCCTTGTTAAACCACTTTGCTTTGCTTGGGAGCTGCTCTGCACGCCCAATATGGTAAATTACATAACAGGGTCACATCTTATTGTTGGTGTCACTTTCGTCTCAATAATGCAGTCTTCATTGATAGCTTTTTCTCGTTCAACCCTTAAATCCTCTACGGGTGGCAATTTCACATCTTGCACATCTTCATGTAGTAGTGGTGGTTCGAATAACTTTAAGAACTCAGCATTGATAATTGAATACATCCACATATATTGTGGTAGATCAAGTTGAAATGTATTATCTCGAAACTGTTTCACTATTCTGATTGGCCCATAATGGATAGGTTTAAGCTTCCTAGCTTCCCCTTTTAGTCTTTCCTTTCCTATATGTAGCCATACCAAATAACCTTCATTGGAATTACAAGGAACGCGATGTTTATCGTGTTTAGCCTTGTTTAGCTTGAGACTTTTGCAACTGAGTCTCTACTAGGGTGTGTATCTTGCTGATCTTGTCAATGAATTTCTGAGCCTCATTTCTTCGTCTTCTATGGTGTTCTCTGTAGGAATTGAGAATGCCATGTCGAAAGGCTCTTGGGGCAAATACCCCAAACAAATTTTAAAGGAAGATTTCAAGGTGGAGCTATGAAATATCTGTTGAAAGAGAACTGTATATAGGTTAAACTATCGTCCCATGTTTTTGGATATCTGTTGAAAGAGAACTGTATATAGGTTAAACTATCGTCCCATGTTTTTGAATGTTTCTAGTTATAACCTCGCAACAGATGCAATAAAGTTCTATTAACCACCTCGGTTTGTCCATCTGTTTGTGGGGGTGGAAGGTTGTGCTATGCTTGAGCATTGTGTCCATTAATCCCCATAACTTAGTCCAAAACTGTCACAGAAATTTGCTATCCCTGTCGGATATAATCGAAGTTGGCAAGCCAAAATGCTTCCATAAATGGTTGAAAAACAACCTTGCAGCACCGTCTCCTGTAATTGTCTTCTTATAAGGCATAAGACTGATCATCTTGCTGAATCTATCTAATACCACGAACATATAGTCATTCCCAGACTTGGTTGTAGGGAATCCTCCTAGGAAGTCCATAAAGATACTCTCCCATGGCATTCTCAGAACTGGTAAAGGCAAGTACAACCTTTTTTTTTCTATTGGACGGCTTCGAAGTGTTGCATAAAACATATCCCCTAATGTAGAAACATCGAGATGCATTCTCGGCCAATACATGTATCGCTTAAGATTGAGCAACGTCTTATTCATCTCAAAATGTCCTGCTATCAGAGAAGTATGAGCTTCCCTGATCCAATGTATTCTATCTCCGGCTTGTGGAACACAAAGAGCTGTCCTTTGTACATTAAGCCATCTCTCAGTTGAAACTCACTGGTCTTTCCCTGACTCAGTTTCTAATATTCTACTTGAAAATCTTTATCATCTTCATGCTGTCGAGTATACTCACGTGGTACCAATGGTTGTGTTTGCATTGCCCCCAATAATGCTTGGGTGGTGGGTAGTCTGGATAGCATATCAACCAACTTATTTGTCACTCCTTGTTTATATTTGATGTGGATGCTAAATTTCTCTAGGTAAGAAGCCCACTTCATATATGGAGCTTGCTGCAACTTAGATTGGGTTTGTAGGTATTGTAGTGGTTTACGATCAGTATGGACAACCACTTGCTTTCTAATGCTTTATGGACTGATGCATTGCATACAATTCTTTATCATAAGTAAGGTAGTTCAAGACTGGCCCTGTGAACATCTCAGAATGGTAGGCTACTGGCTTTCCATCTTGGTAGAGAACTGCTCCCAGCTTATACGCAATGATTACTGGTACCTAGAGTTAGCACAGATGAGAGGATCAAGTGATCGTAAAACAAAGAGAAACACAATATATGTTCAATTCTTCTCTATTACTCATAGAAAAGTATTACAACCTCGTTATCTCTCTAACTTTCTCTCTGCCTCTTCTGTTTTATATCTCTCCTTCTTATAGCAGTTTACTCTTAAATAAATAAAGAAATACTATGACTTTTAGAACTCGTCTAAACTAGGAATCCTATCTAAGTTAGGTTACCTCAAACTTCTAGGCTAAGTTGTTAACCGAACAACCTCACCTCTTATAGTACCTTCTATATACTCTCTATCCATAACATGGCTCATCTAAACTTTGTCTGGCAGACTCATCTGGCATCCCTGTCTGGCAGACTCGTCTGGCATCTTCTACGATACTCTTGTATCACTTCCAGACTAGAAAGAGACTCTTTAGCCAGAAAGAGCCCAGATCAAATGTAGGAAACCAAACTAGAGATTTTCGCAACTCAAACAGGTATGATAGAATCATCAAAGATCTGATTTTTACAAACTGGTTCTGACATTACCATAAGACTCTGCAGCCTCTATTAATAAAGTTAGTGTCTTAAGCTACAATTCCTTGGACGATCTAACATCTAGGTCAAGAGAAGCAAGATATTTAAGTTGGACATGTGCGGCAGCTCAGTAAACACATAACTTTGCATTGATTCTTTCCTTAAAATGTGTTGGTACTCCACCATGAAGAATGTAGAGTATAACACCAAACGCCAGATATCAGCCACTGCTTCATAATTCCATTACATTACTTCAGGATTCAGGAATCAAGAGTAAGGTCTTGAAATACTTTCTCTCAAGGTGGAGATTTAGAGGTATGGGAAATATTCGTAGTTCAAGGAAGATATACATTTTAAATTTTATTTCAATTAAAAAAAAAAAAAAAAAAAACCAAAAAACCAATTAGAACTAATAGTTAACGGTTGCGTTAAGACCAATCAATAGGATTAATTTGGTCTGTGCATGGTCCTTAAATGAATGTGCACGAAATTGGACT
>JAJJMA010200508.1:43606-73846 GCA_023529015.1 Papaver nudicaule | reverse complement strand
GCAGAGGCCCACTATAAATGTGAGACATGGTATTTCCCACGGTATTTTGTCCCGGTACATATAGAATTAGTGAACTAGCAAAACGACCTCTTTCTGTTTTTGTGATTTAGGGGTTTCAAAATAGTGAAGCCTTTCTACTTTTACTTCAGCTATCCAGTTGAACATTATAAGAGGTGTCAAAAAATGTGAAATGCCTAAGTATCCCTTTACACTTATTACATCCCACTTATAAATTATACTCTAACCTAACCCTAATTTAATATCTTTCGTAAACTAATTATTTTTCCTAATCTAATTTAAATCAAAAACCAAAAATATAAAAACAAAAAAAAATTGAGAATCAAAACTTTTTGAATCGAAACCTTGTTTTCACTTTCAAAACCCATCAAGTTTTCTCAACTTTAATGGATTCAACCCATAATGATGAAGCTGTATAGGAGGAAAGGTAAGAATCTAAACCCATGTCTGGAATTTTCATTACTCAGGTTATAGATTCTATCGAAATCAATCAAAAAAAGTGAACCAGAAAGACTTATGGCTACTTGAAACTCATCGTTCTCAGCTGTAAGTAGCAGTTACGGCTTGGAACTATAGAACAAGTAGTCGTAGCTGAATTTACGTCTGCTACTTACTAGCCGTAACATAATTATATCTACCCTTTACTAGCCGAAGGTCATGAGAGTTACGACTAACTTACTTACTGGCTGTAATTTTTGTTAATATCACAAAAACTTTTTGTCACAAAGTTACGAGGCGTAAGTCATTTTACGGGTCGTTACTTAACTGACGTCTTCAAACATTTTATCGTTGTTAGATATAGGTTGTAGATAAACTTACGTCTGGTTCTGTATGAACAATCAGCCGTAACTTTAGTTACGCGTTGCTTTTTAGACTTACGGCCTGTGTCGTTGGCCGTAGCTTCAGAAAGTGAAAAAAGTCGAAAATTTCGTTTTTTTGGTGTTCTTCGAAGGGATTAGAGGTGGAAAAAACTTTCATTTTTCTTTGATTTTTTAAAATTATCCTAATCTTAATTAGTTTTATTAATTGACACTAATTGGCACTTAATTAATCACTAATTAAGTATGGGCAAATTTGGTATTAAATTATTTTTTTTACATAGGGGGCTTGTTAAAATTTTATGTGGAGAATAAAAGTTGAAGGGCTTTACTTTTTCAAGCCCCTAAATCACAATTCAAAGAAAAATAAAACAAGAAGAGAAAACTCAATGGAAAACAAGCTATAATTAAAGCAAGCTACCAACAAAAGCCACTCCATAGATGGGTCGAACTTACTGAACACAAAAGGTGCCTGTACTCTCAGTCGAACATTCAAGAGGGGAATTTGAAATGCTTCAAAGACTATTCCTAACATGATATTGGCCGACTGTCCAAACATGGATCAAACATGATATTAGTCCACCCACTAAATTTTGTTTTGGACTATAGTAGTAAATAGACATGTTCTGGGTGTAATATTCATGTCCTGTGGGTGCAAATATTTATGCCACACATAAAATTCATGAAGCTTGTGAGGTCAAGATATGAGCTACTCATTCAATTTATTGTTTTCACCCCCACAACTATTTTGCCTTTGGTCCGTCCCTATATATAAAAGATGGCTTCGTCTATTATTTTCTTCTTTAACTTCATTATTTTTATCAACCAAACAATAACTGTCTAACGTTTGTAAATTAACTTCTTTTTGTTGTGAGATGGTGGCGAAAACTAAAAATATGCTCCGTCGATATGAGCTACTCATTCAATTTATTGTTTTCACCCCCACGACTCCGTCCCTATATATAAAAGATGGATTCTTCTATTATTTTCTTCTTTCACTTCATTACCTTCATCGACAAAACAATATATAACTGCCTAACGTCTGTATGTTAACTTCTTCTTTTTTGTTTTGAGATGGTGGCGAAAACTGAAAATAGGCTCTGTTGATATGATTACAGAAAATCATGTGTATTTATGAGATGCTGGCAATGAAAGCATTTGGTATCCTCTAGAGGTGTAATGGAAGCTCATATCATTAGAGGAAGGAGATGGAAAGACGTGAGCTTCACCCCTATGCCACCAGACTGCAACTATGGAGCAGATTACTTGGAAAACACCATCCAAGCTGGGGGCCAACTAGTTTCAGCAGTAACAGTTCATGGGCCCAGCCGCACCAATCCCTGCCAAATTAAGGTACTCAAACACACTATGGACAGAGATCATGGTTCGAGGTTCATCAAATTTCCTGTCCAGACATAAGTTGAAGCAATTTTTTTTTTCCTTCCGTTCATCGGAATTCTTTTCTTCATAGTAATGTAATACAAGAGGAAAATCTAAAATGAAACATTACAGTATTTTCACTGAAGTCAGGCTTACATCCCCCAGACCAAGGGGGAACTAATCAGTGACGGAGCCAGGATTTGTGGTTGGGTGGTGCTTTTTGGAGCCAATCATATAATTTAGATCATTCATAAACCTATCATTCATAAATTTTGAAACTATTTTTTTATGCTAAGATAATGATTTTTTTTATGTCCCCACTAGATCATGTGATTGTAATTCGGGTTCAGAAGTATCAAATAATTTCAAAGAAAAAGAAGAAAATAGTCCATTTATTTTCTTCATACTAGAGAATCCTATCACGGTCGAACTTGGGGAAAAGTAATTAAGGTTCCATAAGAGCTAATCTAGGAAGAACTCGCCATGTATTTCTCTTTCTGAAGAACTAACCTAGGTTAAAATAGTTAAATGTATATTTGTTTCCTTACATTTAGAAAAAAAATCTAATATTATTCCTAAGTTTATGGATTTAAGACTCTCAACCTTTAAGTAGTCAACCAAAATTATCCAAGTTTAGACCATTTAGTTAACAAATTTAGGGTGTTATCTAACTACTATTAATATTGTTCGCATTTTTTGGGTGGTGCCATGGACCCACTCAATCTAGTAGTGGCTCCGTCCCTGGAACTAATAAGCATCACCAAGTCGCATTAATAAAAACCAGACAAACACTAATTAATAACAACACACAATTAGGAAGTTATATTTGGACTTCTTCATGACTACGATTTGGACAAAAGACCTGACCATTCAAGGTGAATATCTTTACCTTACCATTGAAAATGACTTTTTGCCAAATTCTTTTTCCAAAAAATTCCTCCACGAAGGTTTTTCTATTTATCCTGGTGTTATTTTATTTTTCTAGCTTGTGTATGCCTACATGCCATGTAAGATATTTTTGACTCTAGCATTCGAGATGCTTTAACGCCTGATGAAAAGAATTAATAAAAGAAAAGGTGATTAAAATGAGTTGATAACAATACCTGACAAGTGGATGTCCTCTTTTTCTATATACTTCTGTGTAAATCATAATAAACTCAGTTAGAATCAAAACTATACTCTTCCAACAAATCAAAACATTAAACAGTATTACCGACTGCAGGGTCGACAGGAATCCCTTCATCATTAAGAAATGATGTTAAGAGGGATTCAGAAGTAGACTGATCAGTAGTAGGACAATTGGATGAAAATGATAATGAGTAGATGTCTATGTAAGGCTTAGTCTTATGGATGTCCAATCTAGTATGGACATCCACGTCAACTAGTAGGTTGGAGTGGTTCTTATGGTTTGAAGAGATTGGACGTCAAGACGCTGAACTATTCAACGCTCAGCGCTGTATCATTCAGCGTTATTCGAATATTCTAAAAAACATTGAATGGTTCAGCATTTGACAATCAACGTTAGGTCAAAGCGCTAAATGATTCAGCGCTGAAGAAAACTGCTAGAAAATATCGACAGGAAACCTTTCCCTCCCATTTCTCTTCTCCTTCTCTTCTTCTCCACCCAAAACCGAAACTGCATCTTCTCAATCTTCCATTGTAGATTTTTTTTTTCAAATTCCTTCCGTGGGTTTGTTGTAAATTTCATTATCTATCTTTTACCCCAAGTTTCACTCAATTCCGTCAACAACAAGGTATGATTTTTAAATTTTATGTTTTTATTTTTTTTGATATTTTATTGTGATGATTTTATGATTGATTTGATGATTATAGTATATATGTGTAATGATGTTTTGTATATAGTTAGATTGTTAGATGGAAAAAAAAATGGTGAAATTTTGATTTTTGCATGTTTAAATTAGGGTTTAATATGATGAATATGGTTTAAATTTTGTTGATTTTGTTATTGAAATTGTAATGAAACTCATTGAAATTGAGAGTATGATTGAAATTGAATATGTTCATTTGATTTAATTTGTGATGAAATTGTGATGAAATTTCTTTCATTTTTTATTGTAGTATGAATATTGAGCAAGAACAACACTTAGATTTGTTAGAGGTATATTATCGGAGAAAAACTTACCTGGTGTGCGACATAGATGTCAAGAGCCATTATGTAAACTCGGGAACCCAACTTTAGAGGTAGTTTAAAGAGATAAGCAAGTTCTATGAAATTGTACTGACAAACAATCATGTTGCACAACATTACTGTGATATTGGTGTCTAGTATTTTTAAGTTTGATTTCACCAATTCGGATGGAGGATTAGTGGAAGCTGTAGCCGAAAGATGGTGGCAGAAAACCAAGAGCTTTCACTTTAGGGAGTTTGAGCTTGGGCTTCTTCCAGTAGATTGGTATATGCTAACTGGCATTCCCACTGGTGACTCCTCAAAACGTCAAGTAATTATGCTGTCGTTGCTGGTTGGGACAAAGTATAAGGATCTGAGTATATATACATTTAGAGAGAGATTTGCGTGATGCTCCTACATGGGATGATACTGGAACCAAATATCCATGGGTGTCTTGAGAGATAGCCTACAATCTAAGTAGAAAAGGCAAGGATAATACTCAATGTGCAGAGTATTTGACGCAGATGTTTTTTCTTTGGTGTTTTGGTCATTGTCTTCTTACAAATTCTAGTGGAAAAGTAGACAATCAATGGGTTCTATTATTCCGAAATTTAGATGAAGTTGGGGATTATGATTGGGGTTTAGCTTCTTTAGGAAATACTTATAAATACCTTGACGAGTAGTCTTCATGTGACGGTAAGGATTTATGTGGCATAGTTTTGGTACTTGTATACTGGTACTACTACTATTTCCACAACCTGCAACCCTACCTGCAAGACACAGAGGCTGGAGTGCACGAGGATATTTTCCCAAAGATGCTTTTGTTCACCAAGGAAAGAATTAAGTCAAGGAAAAGGGATAACAGAGGGGGGCAAAAGGATAACCACAAACATCCGTTTTCTCAAGAAAAAGATCAAATTGACATCAGAAGGGATTCATGTAACTGGTAACCATGGATAAATAGTGTTTATGCTCAAGGAGATGCTTATGATGCAGCCTATAAGTTATCCGGGAGGAGAGTTTTATTTTACGATTTGCAAAACCCAAACACCAGAATTAGTGTGTACTTGGCTGAGAGATTCCAGAGGAAGATAACAGGTGTGACTGTAATCCCAGCAAATCCTCCACAACTACAACAAGTTCAAGGTAGGGAAATCGTACTTGTAGGCCCCGATCGCTATTATGCATACGAACCGAATGTATATACCCGATGGTGGAGTAGCCATAGTTTTGGAGGTTATGTCACTGAGCCATACAATGCACACAACGTCGATCACATAACAGTTGGTAGCTATTCCTCCCAGTTTGCTTCCCAATCATGCGTCGGATAACCTGATGTCACAGAGCTACACATATGGCACACAACAACAGATGCCGCAGTTGCCAGACGTAGAATTCACTTTACCAGTGGCCAGTGAAGCCGGTTTTAAATAAATAGTGAAGGTTCCAATGCATCTGTGTCCGTATAATTGGAGTGAGTTTGGTATGACATTGGTAAGTAAATTAACATTTGTTTGCAATTTCACTTTGTATTGCTTGAATGTTCACTCTATTTTTGCGTTGCAGGAGCAGTGTTATGCTATATGTCACGAAAACGGTCATCGGAGGTTGGAGATCGTAAAGTCATATGGAATAAGACAACAAATAGAACTACAACTTCATGCTCAGATTCAGGAAGATCTTTTGCTCACAACGTTCTATTCATTCACAACGACAAAACTATACTGAAGATCTCTCATTGGGTACTGGTACATTTATGCAAGCGGGGAATGGCCTTCATATGGTATCGCTGAAGGAGTTTATTGTCCAACGTTCGGAGTATCTTCATCACTCAATGCACCACAAGGATCAGACCAACGTGGCAATGCATTTTGGTAATGGAAAGGTCTTCCTGAGGCGGTTCAAGAAATTCAACATCACTTCAAGTGTTCAAGCAGTATTTGTTTTTATGTAGTGACATGGTTGTAGACTTCATCTTTTTATGGAGTGTTGTTTTATATTACAGTTTGTGCTATATTTTTCATTTCATGTTTCCAAAAATTATTTTGAGCTTTACAAAATTAAATTGTAAGCTTATTCTTACACTCCCTCTACACCTCATAACAGCTAGTTTTCGAATCACCAAAATTCAAGAAATAAAAATTCAACATTGTGTTTATCCTTACACTCCCTCTACACCTCATAATGGCTAGTTTTTCAAATCACCAAAATTCAAAATTCAAAAAATATAGCCATTAACTAGCCGTTGGGGATTTATCTATTTAAAGAGAGAACTCTTCTTCTTAAACATTCATCTTTATAGATAACTCTTCTTCTCAAACCTTGTTCTCAAAATCAATCAAAAGAAAAATCACTTCTACAATGTGAAGTTCATCTTCAAATACCAAAAGGCCAACTCGATCACCACAAGAAATACTATCTTTCACTACAAGAATTCAGAGTTTTAGCAACGGCAGAGAAACGTTGCAACAAATAAAAGTAATGCTCAATGGGCGTTGGCGTAGCGCCACTATTATTAATACCGTTGCAATAATTTCAGCAACGAGTCCGTTGGTGTAATTATAATTACAGCAACACACGCATTTGTTGCAATAATTATTGCAACGGATCAGGGTTACCGCCAAAACATGTCGTGTGGTAGCCTATTTTAACGGCCTACCGGTTACAGTGTGAGTAACTGATAAATAACTGTTAATTGTAACAGAATATCCAACGGAACAATTTTGCAAAATAACGGTTTATCTGTTTGCCAGCTGGCAATTTTAAAATTGTTTGGGAACGGACAACACCATTACGATTGCAAAACTGATACCCGACTATTAATAGTAACGGAATATACTGACAAATCCTGAATGTTGTTCACATGCCTCCATAGTACTAACGGAACCAGCAACGACCACTACACGAATTCAGGTTTTTACCAACAGCAGCATTAGTCACGGTTTTCATTTCAGCAACGCGCATACGCTGTTGGGAAGCTCGTAACGTCTTCAATGGTTAGTGAAAATGCGATCTGTTACAGTGCTCCGTGTTTTTGTTGGTGCAATTACCCGCCTACCCTCAATATTTGGGTGCACTTCCTAAGTTAGCCTCGACTTTTATTTTCCCCGCCCCACTTTTGGGCTGATGAAATTTCAACCCCAGTATCGTAACAGAACCGGATTTTTATTTCAACGGATTAACTTAATACCACAGATCCGAAAATAAGAAAACCCGAAAGAAAATAAAAGAAAATCAACTGAAATTATCAAACCATTTATTATTTCTGAATTAGCTCAGCTGTATGTCCAACACCAACATCCACTCATTTCTCTCGCTGGTTTCTTTTTCTCTACCGGATTCTTTTCTATCACCAGTTTCTTTCCCTGCCGACTTCGATTTTGACCGGCAAATTCGTCGAGCACAGTGAGATTTAGCGTGCGGGAACTTCATCAACATCATTGAATCAATCAAATCTTCTATGAAATATCGATTTGGAAACTGGTTTGAGTTAAGTCGATTTCTTATAGAAGGATTGAAACTGATTTCAAATTTTGGATCTGACGATGCTCTATTGGTTAAGGTATTCAACTTGTATCCCTTTGAATTGGAAATTTACAACATCTATTGTCGAAACCATTGAGTGTCAATGATTAAATTTCTGGCTATGAGTATTGAAGGTCTGAATCTCTCAGATCTGTTTGTTGTTGTAGGATTTTTGTTGATTTGTCTGATTTTTGTGTTTGTTGATTGTCATTAGAAATGTAGATGTGTTTTAAGTTCATGGTAGTCTGTATTTCCATGTGATTGTAGGTGTGGTTAGTTCATATATTGTACTCTGGTTTGATAATGTTACACTGAAAAGTTTACACATTAGGAAAACAAGCTAAGAAAAGCAAAATCAGAAAAACAAGTATCCCAATTGATTATAGAGCTAGAGAGCATTACATTTCCTAGTGCTATATTGAGCAATAACAATACAAAACTTCACAATACAGATACACATAACTGAACAAACCAAAACTATATTGAGCAATGTAGTGCTAGTGTTATGGTGTCGAATCCCTTTCAGTTAATGACAGAATCTCGTGTACCACCAGACTACATTACATTGCCTAGTGCTAGTGTCTATAAACTCAGCAACCCTATGAGAAATCTACCTACATTCCACATGTTTATTGGTTGTTTGAAATTCTTCAACCAGAATTCTGGCTCTAGAATTTTGGCTCCATGTAATTTGGCACTTGAAGCAGGAGTCCCATAGAGTACATAACATTGCCTAGTGCTAGTGTTCTATAAAATCACCATTTCCTTCTCTGAAAATCACTCACTCTTTCTTCAATTATCATCAGTGAAAATCATATTCAATACTTTCAATCTTTTGTTTGTTAATCATTCAGACTTTCATCCCCACTTTCAATCATTAAAACAAAAAACAAAGATATTACATTAACAAAATAGTTCCATTAAAGATATTCAGATTCATCATTTACAACCAGTTAACAAGGGCTACTTCGCATCATAGCCCAAAATCCCCAAAACAACCTGAACTTTTCCCAAAATCCACCAACATAACACCTGAACTTTCCCCAAAACCACCAACCACCAAAAAACATCAACACTTAAAACCGATAAATAACAACCTGAGCAGATAAGAAGAGACAAAGACTACTACTACTACTACCTAATTAGCCGTCTTCGAGAGGATTTTTCTTCAAGCTTCAATAAATTGAAACCTCTCTCGAAGATAACAAAATTGATGAAGATTTACAGATATGGTCTGCAACGAGGGAATTTAGTCATCATCCTCGGCACCATGATCTGAGTCATCTCCCATCATGTGGTAATAGTCCTCAGGATCAATATCATCATCAGCACTAGAAGCAGGAGTCCCATAGCCTTTCCTTTCATCATCTTCTTCTTCATTTTCCTCTGCATCCTCATCCTCCAACTCTTCAGACGCCTCAGATTCCTGCTTCTCATCAGATAAGGGTTCAAGCATGGTTCTAGCAAAAATCGCAGGGTATTGGGTTTTCTCCTTCCAATACAGACGGAAAAGTCTCTCCCTTTCTTTCTAACAATCTCTTTCATCTTTAGATGTTGTATCCTCTTCACTTTCTTCCATTGATACTTCACCTTGATTCTCCTCTTCTTCACTTTCTTCTTCAGTTTCACTTCTCCTCACATAATGATCATCACCACCCATCTTTATTTTTTTCCTTGCCTCCCTCTGGCTTAACCATAGATCAAACTCAGGAGTATGATCAGCCATCAACTGAAGAAATTCCTCTCTCGCTTTCTTTATCTTGATTTGACTTTTCAATTCATTCACCAAGTTTTCCATTGAAATCCGCGACAATCCGAGAGCAAGTTCTTTCACGAACTGAAAGTATACATAATCTTCAGCATTGTTTGCACCATTGTTGTTGTTCTGATCAGCATTGTTTGCACCATTGTTGTTGTTCTGATCAGCCATTGTGGTTTCTCACTTTTCTCTATAATTTCTCTAATTACTCTATATTTTGGTATACCTTTGCAAATCTCCTCTTATCTTTGCACCAAGATTAATGCGTCTATTTATGCACATTACTGCCGGTGGTTATTTCCAATGAAAACGGTTCCTTTTCAGACACAACTCTGATCAAAAGTCATCTCAATTTCCATTTCCCTATGCCCATTTTTCTCTCTTGAGAACACTCCTCCCACGCGTTTCCAGCACCATCAGCAACATTTATTATTAGTCATTACGTAATCCTATCATGTAGTTGTGGCTAGGAAGGCTGGTCTAGTCTGGTCGTTTCCTATGTCCAAGCATGGGTCTAGGCTGGTCTAGGCTGGTCTATTCTTCTTTAATCAAACACATAGGGTCACTAGTAATTCAAAAATCAAACACTAAGAAAAACCAATGGAGCAACTTACTTGGTTGTCCTCCTGGCTCCACAGTTCAACCAATACTTTCCATTGACTCTTGAAAACTTGCTTAGGTAGGTTTGCAAGATTTTCTTCCAGAGTTTTTTCCTTGTCGAATCCTTTCTTTTTCATCTTGGACTTGTGATCCCTCCGCCATGTTTCATTCAGTTTCTTACTAAGTAGTTTATCAACATCAACGTCCTCCGAAAAGCTGAATTTTTGCTGACATTAAAAAGGCAGATTACAATTTTTTCGATAAATAAAATCACTGTACAACAACTCTTTAAGTAATAATGGCACACAATTACCTTGATTTTTCGTATTGCTTTCCCAGTTTTTTTTCCAGGCCGGCATACGCGACCAGTGAAACACTGATAATGGCAATACATTGCCATCTACAGCTAGATATCGAACATACTCAGCCAGTTGTTCTGCGCCCTTTTTGCAAGGTCTTCCCATCAGCGTCTCCACTTGGATCTTCTCTCCATCTTTGAGGTCTTTCAGGAACTTCAACTTCCGATTCTTTCGCATTTTTTTTACGCGCGACAAAACCATCCTACACCAAATTCATAGAAACAATCTTCGTAGACAAATTAATTCAAACCTAAATCATGTAATCATCCATAAATTTAAGTATTAACGAACCCATATTCGACGTACCTATATTTATCTCTACACAAAATTGAGGATCTACCAAATTTCAATTTGAACAAAACAGTTCTTAGTTAACATAAATCAGACAAATATCAAACAAATCTCCAAACAACAATATCAAACAAATCCCTAAATCAGAAACCTGAAATTACTGAAGAAACCCCTGGATTCACCTCGAAATGAAGGAACCCAAGCTCCAGATGCGTCTCCAAGGAACCCTAGCCTCCAATTGGAAAAATTAGAAAGTTGGGAGAGATAGATGGAAAAGTGAAAATATCTAGCGACTATTCCCAATTTTATTGGCCACGTGTTGGACCAATGAAGTTGATTATTCTAACCAGATACATCACTATTTTCTACGGAAACAACAAAACCGTCTCATACATCACTTTTTTTCAACGGAAACAACAAAACCGTCTCATACCTTACTATTTTCCACTTCCATTAGGGATTTGAAATGGAGTTCAGAGGAAGATTGTAACTCTCACTTGCCCAAAATGGGTTCTTTTATTGTTCTACAAGGATTCCACCTTGAATTTGCCATTTTTGGATAGGATCAGTGCTACTCTGGAAGAGTCTGGCTCAGAGTATGGCAAATTAGGGAGTGGTTTGGAGTTGAGAGGAAGATTCTCAAATACAACACTATTTTTCTACGGAAAAACCAAAACCGTCTCAGAAATATCATTATTTTCGACGGAAACAACAAAACCGTCTCGGCTACATCATTATTTTCCACGAAATAAAAAAACCCGTCTATATTACAATTTTCTACGGAAACAACAAAACCGTCTCAGAAACATTATTATTTTAGTGAGTGGTTTGGAGTTCAGAGGAAGATTGTAACTCAAACTTGCCCAAAGTTGGTTCTTCTAAGGTTCTACAAGGATTCTTCCTTGAATTTTTCATAAATGGATAGGATCAGTGATCCTGCAGGCTTAGATTCATGGTAATTATGTTCAACTAGCAAAAAATGTCATGATTTTTAGATTGTTGTCCCATGGCTTAAAACCCACCCACTTATGCCGTTGACCACAAATTTAAATTGACTTGACATAGTTGACCAGATATTTTTTCCGTGTTTTCGGCTCATTAATCGAAGTGAAAAGCAAATCTCTCATCTATTATTGAATTCTCCTCTCATTTCCGAAAGTTGGAGCTCAAAGTTAGATCTCAAATTTCGTTTCCCTCTCAAATCTCCACTCTGAGTCTTATTTTCCCCCCTCGAAAATCATCTCTCTCTTTCTGAAATTTTGGTTTCCCTATCAAATATGTTTTCCCTCTTCAACAAATATCAGAAACATTTCAGATCTAACCTTTCTGTAAAAACAGGCGGAGATGGGAAACTCTTTCCTCTTTCCTGTATCCCATATCTCTCTACTATCTTATCTCGGTCATATCTCTGGTAATCTAAGTAGATTTCTAGCTTAGAATAGATTTATTTTGGTTGTTATCTCTTTCCATAGGTTACAACCAAAGTTAGGGTTTTAACATTAGCATAAGTTCGAGATCTGTTCAACCTTTTTTATGGGTAAATGTTGAGATGTGTTAGTATGTTGTTAATCAATCATTTCTTGGTGTAAGCACGAATACATTAGTTTGTTTTATTATCATTAGTTTATCTTGGTGTAATTGGACCATCTCACTGCCATTGAGTACTTGATGGGATGTATTATTGTTTTTCCAAAACACAATGTAGTTTTTGGAGAGGAGGGGTATTTTTTTGAAAGATTGCTGCAAATGAAGGAGTACACAGGCAACAAACTTTCCAGCCAATACTCCTACCTCTCTAATTTACATTGGTTGATTTTTACTTACTACATTGTCTTTGTCTTGTGAGGAGGCTTCTTTGAGCACGGTGCTGCTGCAGGACACCTTTTTCAACTTCAGGTTTGTCTACATGCATATCATATGAGCTCTTTATAATATTATGTGGTACATGCTTTGGAGTAATAGGCACATTTTCTGGGTTTTGCGAGGATTCACTGTTGCAAGTCTCGGCTTTGTATGTTCCAATGGGGGATGATAACCCGGTTTGCTTTTTTTGGCATCGTATTTATGCAAAAGCACAACTTGGCAATGATACATTATAAATCAGCAAGCATTGCAATTGTTATAATGTATCATTGTCCTGTTATGTTTTTACATGTGCACATTCAGCGACATCAGTGTAAAGATTTTCGTGATTATCAGAATCGATGGGCACATTCGGCTACTATTATCATTGTTTTGCTAGGATTCACTGTGGCCGTACCAACACCAGTGCAGAAGGAGAAAGACATTACTGTATTGATTCTTACTTACTTCCATCATATTTAATTCAAGGATAGTTTACTTCCCATTTGGATAGCATTGTAGGACATTGATACATCTGTGCTTTTGTTGTTGATTGGATGATGGCATCGCAAGTCAGATGTGAGAAAAGTTGCCCATGCAGATCTTAAGTTAGTTTCCCTTCAGATGTAATCTCTTCAAATTTGCTTTCAGGTATTCAATTGTCATGCATTATTGCTTTTCCAAAACACCATGTAGTTTTTGGAGGGGAGGGGTATTTTTTGGAAAGATTGCTGCAAATGAAGGAGTTTAATGCAACAAACTTTCCAGCCAATACTCCTACCTCTCTAATTTACATTGGTGAGTAAACTACGAATACGCTAATTTTTATTAGTTTACATTGGTTGATTTTTACTTACTATATTGTCTTTGTCTTGTGAGGAGGCTTCTTTGAGCACGGTGCTGCTGCAGGACACCTTCTTCAACTTCAGGTTTGTCTACATGCATATCATATGAGCTCTTTATAATATTATGGGCTACATGCTTTGGAGTAATAGGCACATTTTCTGGGTTTTGCGAGGATTCACTGTTGCAAGTCTGGGCTTTGTATGTTCCAATGGGGGATGATAACCCGGTTTGCTTTTTTTGGCATCGTATTTATGCAAAAGCATAACCTGGCAATGATACATTATAAATCAGAAAGCATTGCAATTGTTATAATGTATCATTGTCATGTTATGTTTTTACATGTGCACATTCATGATTAGTTCATAGGCACATTCAGCGACATCAGTGTAAAGCTTTTCGTGATTAACAGAATCGATGGGCACATTCGGCTACCATTATCTTTGTTTTGTGAGGATTCACTGTTGCAGATTGCTTCTTGTTTTGGGCACATTTAGCCAATGAGAAGCTGGTGTAGTCACTCTTGTATGTCAGCAGATTGCTTCATCTTGTTTAGACACAATCAACCTATACATATGAGCGGGAAGTGTACTGGCTCATTTAGCTATATTGACAGTAGAATTGCTTATCCTATAATGACAGCAGAATCACTTATATGTGAAGATGCTTGCAGTAGTTCTTTCTTTTTTATTTTCCATGTATGCAGTTAGCACTATTCTACTAGTTAGTAACATGATCACATGAATTTTGGTGAAATCACATGCTTTGCAGTAGTTCTTTCTATTGCCATACAACTCATTATCAGTTACGTTTTGTGGTGAAATTTGAGCAAGTTGTACCTTGTTCTCTCTTCCATATAAGATGAGAATTATGTCGTAGGTGTATGCCAGGGCTTCGCCAACCCTACCACAACCTAAACTGAGATGAAGTTGTTTGTTATATACCCAATGTAACATGTCCCTCCTTTTCTAGAAGATAGACACATTTGACTTTTTTTTTTCCAAACAGTTAAGGAACTTAATATTGGTTTTATTAAGTTTGTTAATTTTTGAAAAAAAGTCAAACGTGCCTATCTTTTAGAACCGGAGGGAGTATTCATATGATTATAGACAACTCTATTAGTGGGTCATTTTATCTTATTACAATAGCTGTTATGTCAACTATATATAGACAACTCAAAGCTTTGTTTCATTGTTTCGCAGAACTCTCACATCTGAGGTCGACAGACTACTTCGACGTCTTGTATATAAGCTTCTTCTGATCCATGGTATCATTACAGAACATCACATAAACTGCAAACTGCCAAAACACACAACCTTCTAATCTAGGGGTAGTAATAACACAGGCAAAAATGTATATATCTATTTTGCCTTGTGCAGTTTTATAAATTTAGGATTGTGAATGAGTGTAGTGAATGGATGTATAAACGGTTGTATGATTTTCAGAGTTTGAATGAATTGTGTGTGTTAGTTGAATGAGAATGGATGTATTTCAGTGGGAATGAATTGAAAATTACAGGATTTCGATTCAGTATTGCAGGTTCATGAAAGAACTGTATTGCAGGTTCACAAATGAACTATATTCCAGATTCCGGAATGAATTGTATTCCAGGTGCAATTGTAACGCAGGGCTTAACGCTTGGCAGTGTTATTTTTTTTAAAAAATAATACAGTTTCTTCCAACGATAACAGACGTTACACAAATCTGTTAGTCACAAAACACGTGGCAACCCTAAAACTGTTACAGATGCGTTTTTCACGAATACAAACGTTGACCAAGCCGTTAAAATTTATCCGTTACACGCCGTGGTCTAACGGGAGGAAAAGTTGTTGAACCGTTACGGCATAAGGACAGGTGGCAAGCACTGAACCGTTAGAATATAGAGTCTGTCAGTGAATTCCGTTACTTTAACAGTTAGAGTATCAGTTAGGCAGAAGCAACGGTGCCGGCTGTTCCGAAACAGTTACGAAAACTGCCACCTGGCAAACGGATAAACCGTTACTGCAAAAAAACGCCGTTGGGTATAACGTTACAGTTAAAAGTTGTTGAATCAGTTGCTTCCACCGTAACGGGTAGACCGTTACAGTAGGCTGCCACGCGGCACGGTATGATGGCATGTCTAATCCGTGACAATAATTACTGCAACAAATGCATGTGTTGTTGTAATTATAATTACACCAACGGCAGATCCGTTGCTGAAATTATTGTAACACCAATAATAACGGCGTCTCGGCAACGGCCACTCGGCGTTGCTAAAAAGGCAATTTCGTGTAGTGGACTGTAGGCCGTTAAGTTGTGGCGTGTAACGGATATACTTTAACGGATGAGTCAACATAGATTTCTATAGGAATTTCGGCTGCACAGTTTTTGGATTGACACGTGTCTTTGTCAACTGACATATTTTGTAACGTCTGTTACCGTTACAATAAAATATATTATTTAAAAAAAACAACACTTAAAAGTGTTAAGCCCTGCGTTGCAATTGAACCTCAAATTGTAGTCCTGGAGTACAATTCATTCCTGAATCTGCAATACAGTTCATTTCTGGACCTGAATACAGTTCATTTCTGGACCTGCAATACACTTCATTTCTAAACCTGCAATACGGAATCAAAATCCTGTAATTTTCAATTCATTCTCACTGAACTACATTCATTCTCATTCAACTAACACAAGCATTTCATTCAAACTCTGAAAATCATATAACAGTTTATACATCCATTCACTACACTCATTCACAATCCTAAATATAAGTAATGTTACATTGATAAAACTGCGAAAGGCAAAATAGATATACAGACACACATGTACGCTAGTACGCATTTTGTTGTCGTCAATAGAGAATGAAAATTAGGATGTTCCATTATATTTTTTTTGTTATTGTATATTTTCTTTTGTATTGCAATGTATGTTATTAATATGGGTGAGAACTCAAAATAGTAGGGGTACCATTTAAGTGATCCAACGGTTATGATATTTTTTCCCTATATAATTTGGTATCTCCGCGAAATATTGGGTACCCATCGTTATTAATCGTGTTAAAAACGATGAAACTGAAACACATCTTCTACAATTCAGTGTAACACATGTTGTAAAAACACAAATTTAATATTGTCCACCGTTACTCACCAACATTCACCACCACAGAAACCGCCAGTGCCACTACTTCTTCCACCACCCTACTAACAACTACCACAGTTTGCACCACTACTGATCAACACAACCCTAATCGCCACCAAAGTCTATTGATATAATTCCTATCAAATTTATGAAAACCAAATTTATTAAATTAATTAATGATACATTTATAATGATTAATTAATGAATTATTGATTATAAAAAATTAATGACACAATATTAATAAAACACATAAATGTAAAATTGTTTTTAATGGGCAACTATGGAGTGGGCCAATAACCATTTAGATGGCTTAATGAGAAATGAGGGACCAATAAAACCACAACCTTTGGATCCCAGCTTTGACGAAATCGCAACTACCATTTGTCTAGACAAACTTATGTTCGATGTGTTTTATACTCCTTTAAAGTTGAGTCAGGTTTTTATATCTCCATAGGCTGTTCAGGGGTTTCTGATCAACGACCTAAAAATGTGAGGTCCTTGCTTGCCTCAATTTTACAACTCATCATCCTTCTGTAAAATATCCCACCTTTATTATTTTTCAGCTTCTAGTGATTACATCCAAGTGTATTGAACTAACAGACTAACCCGATGCTCACAATCAACCCCCTCCCCACACATTATATCGCCCCTTAAATTAAAGATTCCAAGAAGTACTGTGATCCCATAATCATGTTTTCTCTACGAGTTTTTTACCGACCTTTTATTGTTGTTTTTCATGAACACGCATGACTGGCATCCATTTTATCTTCTTGCGGATTATAAATAGAAGAATCAACCTTAGTGATGAATTTGTAACCTTATTTTATTGTAGTATAAAATTACAAACATTGATCAACACTATGAAAAAGATTTGTGATGTTGGTGATAATTGAGTTACTAATCAAGGTGATATTAGGCTCTACAAGCTTCTAATCTTGGCATGGGCTGATATCGCCACTTAAATTAAAGTTCAAGATTCCAAGAAGTGTGATCTCATAATCATGTTTTCTCTATGAGTTTTTAACCGACCTTTTATTGTTGTTTTTCATGAACATGCAAGACTTAAAATTAGGCATCCATTTTATCTTTTTGTGGATTATAAATAGAATAAACCTAGTGATAAATTTGTAACCTTATTCTATTGTAGTATAAAATTACAAACATTGATTAACACTATGAAAAAGATTTGTGATGTTGGAGATAATTGAGTTACTAATCAAGGTGACATTAGGCTCTACAAGCTTCTAATCTTGGCATGGGCTGTAAAATTAGGCATCCATTTTATATTTTTGTGAATTATAAATAGAAAAAACCTGAGTGATGAATTTGTAACCTTTTCATATTGTAGTATAAAATTAGACACATTAATCAACACTGTAAAACAGGATGGGTGATGTGGGAGATAACTGAGTTACTAATCAAGGTGAAGGTTGTCTAAGAATGTTACATTCTCTAGCTAAATACAGAAATACTAATTGTAATTTCCAACCCACATATGTATGTTCTCTAACTAAGCACGTCTGTGTTGCACTTGGCTGACAAAAATTGTAGATTTATGCTTTACTCCAGTTTCCCATCAATTCGATTCGGTACGAAATATTGATTCTCAGAATCCGCCTTAGTTAGGCTGCTCGGCCCAAGTTGCGCTCAGCAGTCCTAGTTGCGTTTTTTATCGTTGCAATCCTAATGGTTAAATTTCAACGGGTCCACACCTTCTCACTTTATAAATATCAATTTTTACATTTCATATTTCATACCTTCAACTCAAAAACTTTGGGTAAAATTTTTCTCTAATGGGTTTCCTCTCCTGATACTTTCTACCCAATTTGTCTAGCAAATTTCCTCTAGTTTTTTCTGGATAATTTTTTTTTTCAAAATGCCAATGGAGAAGAGATTCTCAAGTCATTCGCGAATGCACAAGTAGACTAGATTTTGCGGCACCATTAGTTGAAGACGCTATCCAGCTTAATTTCAATGGAAAAAAATGGATAAGGATGTTTAGAAAATATGTGAGGTATATAAGAAGATTGAAAATGAAAAAAAACAAAAGAGTATCAAAATTGTGGAGGTTGAGGAAAAATCAGGAAAGAATCGTAAAAGCCAAAGAGGGAAAAAAAAATTGTATGTCGTGAAGAAACATGACAAATCTATTTTTAAAAAAAAATATATCAAAGCGTAAGCTTAATAAAAGAGGAAAAAACTTTTGTTCAAGCTTGATTTTGTATGAGGAGATTATGTTATCAAGATAATGAAGTGGAAGTCGAAAAAATACATCCTAGTTTTCATTAGTTGTTTGAAATGCACTACTATATGTAAGAATAAATTTATGAATGAAAAGGTAATTTCTTATAATTTTTTTTTTTGCATTTTCAAACTTATTATACCCATTACATAGTTTTTTAAAAATTTCAATCTTGCGCTTATTGATTTTGTACCTGAGATGAAAAAGGGTGCAAGTCGTCTTTTTGTTGCAAGACAATGTAACAGTGCATGGAATCAAAATCTTTTCCCTTCCCTCTACGCCATTCTTGTTGCGCTCTTGTTACCACGGCGGCATCAGTTTCACCAAGCTTGTTCTCTGACTTTAATTTCATGACTAAAAGCACAAAATATAGCTGATGTGCTCCTTGATTTCTCTGGTCTCCATATGTCGCTTCATATATTTCACATAATTTTTTGCCAGAATTCAGACCTGTGATATGGGTGTTTATCTTTAGTAGGATCATCGTGTAAAAACAAATATCCTACAAATACATTCATCTTCATCATTAACATATATGACTCCATTTTTGGTCGAATTGCACAAAAATACCCAAAATTTGGGTGTGTCTTCCAAAAATATACCTTCTAAAATTTAATACAAAAAAATACCCATGACTAGCGATTTTAGCCCTCAAAGTCTACACCCTAAGTACAAATTTTTGTGGTCAACCAAGATTGACCACGATGATTAAGGTCTACACCTTTGTATCCGAAGTCTAGACCTTACGAAAAGTTTATTTTTGGAATCGCCAAAGTGTAGACCTTGTGTTTATCATAGTCTAGACTTTATACAAAATGATATTTTTGGAATATCAAAAGTTTAGACCTTTACTTCCCAAGGTGTAGACCCTAAATTAAGGGTCGCCACATAGGCGCCATGTAGATTCAGAATGGTCTAGACCGCCAATATTAGAGTAGAATGGTCTACACCTCAATACCAAGGTCTGGACCATCAACCCTATAGTCTACACCTTTGAATCCATAGTCTAGACCCTGATGGCATTTCTGTAAAATTAATAGGGTCAAGGTCTCTAGTAGTCATCATTGGGTAGCTTTATGTAGAAGGTATATTTTTGGAAGAACTCTTTGAAAATGTGCTATTTTTGTTGATTTCTGGTCCAGAGTTTTGAGTATATTGTGGGCTCCCCATGTGAAATTAATCAATTTTTGATGATTTTTTTTTTTTTGATTCAAAACAGAGATCTTTATGTATAATAGCAGACCCCAAATGTCCACATGTCGGCACCAGGTTAATTTTTCATTCTGGTGAACCCATGTCAGCAACACTTATCCTTGTCATCGCTCTCTTAGTGGTTGGAAATATTAGAAACAATCCAGTCAGCAAACCAAAAGTTAGCTAGGACCCAAAGGGTTACTATAAGTTTAGACACAATTCATTTGCCAACTCCAAAGGTCATGTATCTCCTTTAGATGTCCTGAGAGTACTATATTGTGAACCGTGAACGGTCAGGAATCTCTTTCACAGGTCATGACTCTTGAGGGAAAAAACTGAACCCATACAGACAATTTTGTCGCCCAATAAAACCAATTTTAGGATCCAACTCTTTTCTAACTGTCACAACAAAACCCTTTGGCGTCGTTTGCTAACATTATAAATGACACACGCATGAACGCCACCACTGCCAAAAACCCACCGTGTTAAATTCCAAAAAAATCACCACACCAACAATCAAAAACTAGATACAAATAAAAACAATCAATTAATAAAAGAATCCAGAAGCACATGAAGTGATTGGAAGAGACGGGCATTGCATATGGGGCATTCAGAAGCACTTTGGATTCGGCAGGGAAGACTTATATGAAATTGAAGATGTTGAGATTGGTGGTTCACAGCTCAAAAACTACGGTTTTATTTGAGTTTATCGACCATGTTGTTGTGTATTTAATGATACGTATAAACAGGGGCGAGGCCAGGATTTTGAATCACAGGGGGCAAATCACAAAAAAAAAACTTTGTGGGGGCAAAATGTCAATAAAGGGTCTAAATTAGGGTTTTTTTCAAGAAAAATTCACAAGGTACCCCTTAAAATTTCTGGGCAAGTGGGGGCAACTGCCCCCACTTGCCCTAAGCTGCCCTCGCCCCTGCGTATAAAGAAGGGGAGTCAATAATTTAAATGTTGCATGTATCATATGTATAGAAAAATGGTCGCGTTAGATGATGGAGATGATTTTCAGATGCACTCATATGTAAGCCGTAAGGCCAAAAGACAGAAGAGTCCAACGTCCGGCAACTCTGATTAGCAAGTCTATTCGTATGGCTCGCATTTGCGCAATTGACAATATACTTACAGTCCGTAAGAAATACACCATCATCACAAGTAAGTTTTATTATGATCCATATAAAGATATATTAGACTAATTAGTCCATTATAATTATATCCGTTTTGATTGCTAATATGTGTAGTAAGTGAAAAGGTTTTTTTGATTCATTTCTTTAGGTATTTTCTTGACACTCATGCATTCAATCAAATTTGTTTCTTGAATTGTGTTGTTGAAAATTGCCATGGGAAGATACCAAGCTTCTTTTGGTTCTATCACTTTTTGAAATGATGTTTCGTTACGGTTTTATTTTCCAAGAAGTATACTGCGCAATTAAATTTTGCTTCTATCGCTAATCAAAATGATTTTGAATTTCACTTTTTCACAGGCTTGATCAGAAGAATTTGTACATGATTGGAGATATTTAGCCGAAGAATAGTGATTAGTAGGTTGTATCATCGATTGCCCGAGAGACCGAATTTTTCAGTCTATATGTTGGCATATTTGGTTTTATAATTGGGAAGTGAACAAGGTGGAACGCTCAGAGGAAAATGGCACTGGAAGGACTCACACAAATAAACGAAGCAGAAAGATATGAAACTTAAAGGTACTAAATGACAAGATAGAAGAGGAGTTTCTATAAATACATAAATATAACATTCGAACACATAGGCACATCAAACTTGATAGGATACATCGAAGGTGAAGACGTTTGTGTCCAACTGAATTTCTGAATCCCCAGCAATTTCAAGGGATACTAAACCAACAGTTGCAACTTAACCAATTATGCTACTTTTGGACATAAATCAGAGCATCATAACATGGTGGATTGAAAATAGAATGGGTAGTACAGTTGTTGAAGCACATGTACATATCATAAAAGTTTAATTGTGGAAACTTTGGTACCACAAACTCTTTAGATACCTCTGGTGCGTATGCACCGGGTAGTATGCTTGTTTTATTAATTGGGTTTAAAACCTTACATAAGAATTACCATTTTCAATCCAGCTATTGATGTCATCTTGATATCAGTTACTATAAGAGATTTTTGATAAAGTAACCCTGGTTTGAGATATGCTAAAGAAAAGTGCACCCAAAATATTGGGATTTTCTAAAATACCCTTTCCGTTACATTTTCCATCGAAGTGAGTCAAACTTTGTTTTTCAAGTCAAAATGCGTTGTCAAATTACAAGATAACCCCGAACCCTCACCGCCACCACCATAGGTGGTGGTCGCGGGGGCGGGGGTTCAGGGTTTAGGTGGTGGTGGTGGGTTCAGGTGGTGGGGTGGGCGTTCAGGGGGTGGGGGGTTCAAGTGGTGGTTCATGGTTCAGGTGGCGGTGGTGGTGGTGGTGGTAGGGCTTCATTTGGTGGTGTTAGGGCTTCAGATGGTGGTGGTGGTGGGGGAGGGGTTAAGTGCGGGTTCATGGTTCATGTGGTGGCAGTAGGGGGTTTTGGTGGTGGTGGTAGGGGGTTTTGGTGGCGGTGGTAGGGGGTTCAAGTAGTGGTTGAATGTGAAGGGTGAATTTGACATTTTTCAAGTGCCACCTCACACTTAACCACCACTAACAGATGGAAACCGCTACATTCAGTAAAATGGTCAACAAAAGGTTACTTTAGAAAATTCTCAAAAAATAAGGGTACTTTTCTGTAGCATATCTCAAAATCGGGGTACTTTATCAAGAATCCCTTACTATAAACGAAATCAGACTCTCCTTCCCTTGCTTTTTTGGCAAGTTCATGAGCAACACTGTCTAATCTATTTATAGACTTACAAAACCAGTTTTTCTTTGCATCAAATTTATTCTTAATCTCTAAAACTACCCCTTGATTAAACCAGTTAACTGATGGATTCTCCTCATTTATTGACTTCACCAATACGCCAATATCAGATTCGAAAATGACACTGTTAAAACCCATTGTGGTTGCCCACTTCGTCGCCTCATCCATTGCCTACACTCCATTTGTTCAGCCGGACATTCCTCATTTATTCCTTCATTGATGTATCTCCCTTGAACTCCAAAGCATTTGCCTGCAAAATCACGAGCAATTAGTCCTATTGCACCTGTTTTAGTATCATATGTATAGGAACCATCCACATTAATCTTAATAAAACATTGAATTGGAGGGCACCATTGCTTCAGAGTAGAAACTAAAGGAGTATGAAAGAAACCAATGAGTTTTGGAAGAAGATTGCGGATTTTGAGAGAGAAGTAATGGATTTTGAGCTGAAGTGATGTTTAATGAAGAATTCGTTTGCTATTTATAGGGGAAGACACTATATGATCGTTAGCAATTAGAGGCACAACTTGCACCGAGCGGCACCGGTAAGGTCGCCAGCAGCACAAATTGAACCGAACGACATATGTAACGCCGCTAGCCACATGTTAGGCCACCACATAACTTTTACCATAGTGACAAAAGTGGTTTGCCACTCCACCTAGACGGGTAAACCAATTTATTATGCAATATCCATAGGAATTTCCCTAAGAGAAACAATAATTAGAACACCTAGCACGACTATAATGACACTGTTTTACATCAATTACCAAATAAAAATAAGAATTAATCTTCACAGGAACAAAGAAGTAAGACATTAAAATCAGGAAGGTACTATGATTTAGCTTTAAAAATAATAATCATAAGATAGGGTCAGTCTTCTAAGAGCGTTCTTAGCACTCTCGACTAAACTTGCATTATCCTTTCCCAATCATCTCTTGCAAGATCAAGATCGGGCGAGACTGGAAACCTTATGGACTCCTTGGTGTTTCGATTGTAGTAAAAAATGCTGTCTGAGCATTCATATTGCAGGAAGATTAGATTTGTCCCGGTAAGAGCTTCAATTGAATAATCTGGTTTCCTATACCAGTGGGGAGGCATATTAATAAACTCTCCAGTCCACTTAATATTACCATCTGCTTTTTCATGAATTTTCCACAGACAAATTTTCCCATTCCATAACCAATCTAATACAGCTATGCATCCATCGATTTCTGTAAGTTCAACAGTTTGTGAGAACCTACTGACGTATTCATGAATTGGAATAATTCTGAACTTTTCAGTTGCAATATCAAATCTCAGTATTTTTTCTGGTTCATCTTTTTTAGTTTCTCGGAACCGCCAATATAAACAACCGTCTACATAAAAAGGACGTGCGCACCCTATAGCAATGGGTGGAATTGCATCACTTTTCCTCCATGTATTTTTGCCAACAGTAAAGACATCAACGACTTGGTCTGAATCCAAATCACCTGATACGCATATGACATTATGTTCATGACTCTGTATATTAAATCCAAATGCAATGCTGCCTTGCTTATTAGTTCCGATCCAAGGTGTTCTTTCTCCGGTGATAGGGTTATATATTAGAAATGCGTCATTCTTGTTAGAGGTAAAACATATCAAACCCCTCACAGTTTGTCTCGGCAAGGAATCAGGATGATAAGGACCATGCTCTAACACCAAACTGTTAATACTTACTAATCCTTTATCAGGTGCACCAACCTTGAATTCGATAATAGTTTCTTCTGATTTCGAATTACTCAACCAATAAGGTTCGGTAATTTTCATAGACATTAGTAGTCTATGATGACTGGTATCATATCCTTGGCGATGCAGCAAATCTCTCAAGTGTATCCATCGCATATCCAGTTCTCTCCGTTGTTCCTCTTCATTCTTTTCCTTCCACAACTTATTGGTTGAAAACACCCAATCCTCCCACCTCTGGTCTATGTCGGGTATCGATATCATCTCAGATTGAGCTGCTCCCTTAACCCACTCGTAACGTGTTTCTTCTGTGACTTTAGACCAGTCTTTCGGTAACTTTTCCGAATCATCACCAACGACGGCTTCATTACTACGATGATCTGCTGTATCTATTACAGTGCTGCTAAAGCAACGAGGAGCCCTTATTCCTTCCATAAATCGAATATTAGGTGAAATCTTCTTCATGATTGCTCTCATCGCCATTGTTCTCCCTCGCTTCTGTCTCTCTGGCTCCGAAAACCCTACTAGAAGAAAGAACGACTAGTAGCATCAGACCCCTGATTTAAAGAATTTTATTTTTGCTCGGGGCCCAAATTAAAAGTAGTAACGAAAAAGACAAAATTATCCTTTAGTATGTAACCCGACTACTATTTATATTCTTTTTTGTATGAAGGAATTAGGGATTTCTGAATGTAGATCGAAATTGTATTTGAAATTGTTAAGCTTTTAGACTGAAGTTTTGCTGCCAGTGAATGAGTTGCTTTAGGACAGGACGTTTGGATAGTCATTAAGAAGTAACTTTTTGACTTTTAAAAGCTATAAATTCAAAATGATTTCTGGAAGTAAAAGAGTTAACTATTTTTTTGCTTACTACTGCTTCTGGAGAAACAGAAATCAGAAATACCTTTGTATCCATCAAGCTATAAGTCTAAGTTTACTATTCTAGTGCTTTTGATTAGAATGCGAAGAAGTCTTGAATTCCAAATGTCTGAGGCTCAACTCAACAACTGTACATTGATTAACAATGACATTTGTCAGTTTTTTTATACTCAAACTTAAGCATGTGTTTTTCTGCTACTAGTAATGTCTTCTAGTACTAGATTAACCCACGCAGTGGGGGGGCGACCGAAGAACAAAAGAAACAACTTAAGCCCAACAAGTCATAAGAAATCACAAAATACATAATCGAAAATGAAGAACATACCAAGCAAAAGAGATGACCTTACACTCTATAGTGTTGCACTTGATAATTGTTGCAATCGCTCGTCTTGGTGTTGTTTGGAAGCCCTTGGCATTCACCGATTTTCAGTCCTCTCCTTAGATTCTTGAAGTAACAACAATCCATTTAAGTAATTCAGGATTAAAATCATAGGAGCAGGCTATTAAGTCAAAAGACAGAAAATAATATAATAAGAAAACACAAAAGGATACACAAATATATTCTAAATTTAACATGTACGATATGAAATCAGGAAGGGAAAAGCAAAGGATCACGGGGTGGGAATGAATATATTCTACATTATGCGATGCATGACTTCCTATCAATTATACTACTCCGGCCACAAAGGATCCACATTCCAAAATCGGGTTTATTCTTAACAGGCCACCAGTATTATGGGGTGGCGAATTTATGCAACCATGCTTGACAACCGAAATCTTTTTATTGGTACGTTGCACGTACAGCTGCAGATTGAGTTTTTCGCAGCAACCTCAATTTGTGTTTGTGTGCTACTCATTAACAACTCCACTTAAAGGAATAATGGTTGTGAAATAGTCTACAATCAATCAGATTACATGTATCTCTGAGCACAAGGAATATTATATTTGGCTCGAAAATGGCAGCAAACTTTTGCAATAGACTTTCCCTGAATTTAGTCTTTTGGGTTGTTTATGCAACCTAGAGGGAATTCGCAGCATAGACTCAATGGACATTGTGAATGCAAAACAAAGAAATTTGTAAGTTGATCAAATTAACTGATCTTAAGCATAAGCACCCAATGTGGTAGTTCATTAAGCCAAACCTTTCAACGGACACAAGGATTGTTTGTAAACTAACTAATAATCTGTGAAACATCCCATATGTTAAATTCATAGCCTTTCTATTACTTTAAATGATACTCGACTACTACAATCTTTTGAACGAAGCTAATAGTGTATAGGAGAAGAACGATGGTTGTTATGGAAAATTTACTAACAGTATATATGCGTTCAAATGAGAGAATAAAAATATAAGTAATTTGGCTTACTCTTACAGCAATTAACCAAGACCGAAAACGAAACGCGCTCTTAGGAATTTCGTCGAACGGATGAAAGGCAACACCTTCAATCAGTTTGAATCAAAGTTTCCGGGCTTCGGAAGATTAAAAAATAAATAAACTGCTCCACAAATTGTATTACCTATTTCTTTTGGTTCGTAAGAACCGAACGAATGGGTTCGCCTACTCAAAGCTGAAGTTTAAGAAGCAGCTCAGCTGATTTTTTATTTATTTTTTTTTTTTTTTTTTGGCGCTGAAGAGAAAAGACTGGAAATGAGAGGTAATACGAAACGGGTAAATAGATAGAATATGGGTCAAAGAGAACCATCATGTAGTATGATGGATTCTCATTGACCTTTCCATACGGGAGGTCCGGGTTCAAACCCCCTGGTAGTATCAAAAAAATAGAATACAGGGAAATCAAAGGATATCATTTATATTGTTGCAGTTGCTTTTTTTTTTTTTTTTTCTTTTGCTAGGAATTCATGCTTCCGGTTATACTTTTCAAACGACGCTCACTTCAGTTGCAGTTTACATACGTTAGGGTCGTCCTTCAAGCATATAATCAAATACGAGCAAAAGATCACTGCTCCCATAGGGAAATCGATATTTGTCCTCATCTTTTATAGTGAATTGTTGAGATTATTAGTCCCATATTCTAAGGTTTCACCTATTTACCACCCACACTCTCACTCTTTCCCACCCACCTAAAATCCCACCTATGTTTTCCTAATTACCACCCACAAAAAATTGTAAAACTCCTATTTCCCACCCCATTGACTTTACTATTCACACCCATTAATTATTCCACCCCACCAAAAACATAAAAACCTAAACCTAAGAAAAACCCAACTGTTTTCTTCCTCAATCGAGCAACAGAAAAAAAATCTTCCACAAAAAGACCGACCTCCATTCTCCTCTCAAATGTTGATTTATGCCTACAAGAAGAAGAATGCTGTTGAAATATGAACGGCTTATTTGGATTGTAGTCGTCCAGGATATGACTACCACGGTTAAACAGGGTCGTTCACTCTAGGACTACAACTATTACTCATAGTCGTCCAGGTTTTGAAGACTAACCTATGTTGTGGTCGTTCAGATGCTGAAGACTAGCCTGTGTTGTGGTCGTTCAGATCACGAAGACTAGTTCGTCGAAAATTTAAGGGAGAAAAAAATCAATTGTAATCACTTACTTACCTCTAAACCATCTTCAGTTTATTCGTTATTGTCTCAATAAATTTAATGAAAAAACCTACACGACTAGTTAAAAATTGGTGTACTATAATTAAATAAACATAATCTAACCTAGGGTTTTCAAAGTTAATGGTTTTCTATGGTTTATTAATGAAAGTAGAAGAGTAACCATAGAAGAAGAAGACAAATACTAGTCAAAGTTAAACCCTATTTAATTTTGTAGGTGGTAAATAGAAGAAAGTAGAATTGAAAAGTGATTATTTTTTTTCAATTGTGATGTGGGGTGGGAAAGAGTGAAAGTGTGGGTGGTAAATAGGTGAAACCTATTCTAAAAACATCTTTTATAGTGAATTGTTGAGATTATTAGTCCCATATTCTAAAATCATGTAACTAATAATCCTATGGACCACTTCAGTCATTGCCAATTGGATTTGAGTTGGATGTCCACATTCTAAATGGTATCAGAGCAGGCTAAAATGACCGCACCTTTACTCTGCGTCACCCCATTATATGTCCACGTGTTAGACCCAACGAGGCTACACGTGAGGGGGCGTGTTGAGATTATTAGTCTCACATTGTATGGGCACTCTAAGATCCTGCAGCCAATAATCCTATGGGCCACTCCGGTTATTGTCAATTGGATTTGAGTTGGATGTCCACATTCTAATATGAATTGAAGCGCGCACAACAATAGTTAGACAGATGAATATCTACTAAGAATCGAAACATGTTTTACGAGAATTTGTTTTTGAAATTGCTTCTATCTATTGGTCGTTTGCGTCACAGCAATTTAGTTCAATTGCAAGGTTGGAGTAGAAGAACTAGAGGTGATCTCTATTGGAAGGGGGCTTAAAAGTTGAATAGTATAAAGGTCGCAAGAGTTTTCCTTTGATTTGAAAGTTCATTTGAAAGGATGAAGAACTTGAGATTCAGCTATTTCTCCAAAAGAAAACATTCTCTCATGTTCGTACGGTATGGTTCACTCGCATTTAGTCTACAGCACATGAGAAGATTTGTACAGTAAATTTGGTAGCACTAGCCCGTGCATTTGCATGGGCATAACAGGCCTTGTAAACACTTGATTAGTTTGGCAGTTACTCAAACTTTAGAGATATGATCCACAGCTAGTGAACTCCATTGCAACTTTATTAATTCCATTCACATTTATACCTGACCGTTCATAGCAGTTAGAGCTGAACTACCATTTTCATCATAACTTTGGATAGACTCAGTCCTCCCCAGGACCCCCAGCTAGGCAGTTGCTAGCCTTAGTAGTGGCATGGGTCATACTGGACTGATCCATATGTCAGAGGGAAAAGGCTGCACCAACACATCTACAGGCATGAAAGATTTTGGCACATTCCGTGACAAAAATGAATTAATTGATCTCTCTATTGCTGGTGCTAAGACCACTTGGATTAAGAAAGGGAATGTTGCATCAAGAAGTAAAATTAACAGATTCTTGGTTAATGCTGGTTGGGAGGATCACTTTCCAACTATCAATCAATGTGGAGGTTTTTTTATTACATCCTATGGAGAAAAAATAGGGAACCCAAAAAAATATTAATCCAGCCATTAGATGACCGGATGGAGTATCCGTACCAACCGCATCAAAATTGAGGGGTTCTATCTATCTTGGCATGTAGTTCTGTGGAGGTTTAAAAATACCATAGTAGCACTTTTTGGTCCACATCTTAGGGATCATCCCAACGATATGGCCGATTTTATTCCCCATAAGAGTTGCCCTTAGTAAAGCTTGTGACATTGGTTGGCAGGTTTTGAAGCAATTCAAAACGGTACACCAGGTGTTGGGCCTCAAACACAGTATCAAAATGGTACACCGTGGGCTAAGTAACCACTTGAAGTTTCTAGATGGGCCTGAAAATAGCGCAGCCCAACCAATCTTAATCTAATGGAATAGATTTCCTGGACAATCCATAAAGCCAAGTCGATACCCATACAATTAAACCCGGATCCAATTTATAGAATGTTGTTTTTGGGACTGCATAAATTCTGACTAAGTTATCCTACAAAAAAAAAAAAAAAAAAATATTTCATTTCCATATATACTTCATCTTCT
>JAJJMA010200508.1:10815-43596 GCA_023529015.1 Papaver nudicaule | reverse complement strand
TACGCAGGCCAGGAGCATATTCCCCACGCAAATGCTGTGGTCGTGGAAGAGGGGGATCAATGTGTTCATCCCTTTGACGTCGTGTTTCAATCACGCGTGGATCATCCTCACGAATTGGTGCTGGAGGAGGGCGGTCAATGAGTTCGTTCCTTTGACGTCGTGTCTCAATCACAAGTGCATGATCAGGGCGCATTGGTAGTAGGGGAGGTTGTTCCCTAAACACATGCACAAACAACACAAATAAACAACCAAGCAATGAGCAAAACCTATGAGAGACTGCAGGAATTTTACGCCTTAACTTAACATGTTACGCCTTGGATGAATAATTTACGCCCCAGAAAACCAAGGCGTAAAATATGGTTTCCAAAATAAAAAGTTACAGAAGAAATTTACGCCTAGGTTATGGGATTGAAACCAAGGCGTAAATTTAACTTTAAAAAAAAAAATTAGGAACTCAAACTTTACGCACTGATATATTAAGGCGTAAAACTTCCTTGGGAAAAAATTGAAATCCAACAGATTTTACGCTTCAATTTAGAGTTTTACGCCTTGTATCCAATTTTACGGTTTGCTTTGTATTTTTACGGTGCAAATATTTGTGAGCACAGACCACTTTTTTTACGCCTTGGTTTCTAAGGCGTAAAAACCCTAGGGCAAAATTAGGGCAATTTTACGCCTAGTTTTCATATGATTCTCAAGGCGTAAAACTGTTTTACGCCTAGTTTTCATATGATTCTCAAGGCGTAAAAAAGTTTTACGCCTAAGACCCAATTGAAAACTGCACCGTAAAACTCAACTGACCTCCGCGAAACTACCCTAAATCGATGATTAGAACCTAAAAAAACAATTAAAACATCATTCAAAACATGGGGTTTGTTCAGAATTAATACCTGATACGCATGTTGGGTTCAGAATTCAAATCAGTGGACGGATTTGCTTCTCGGTCGGGTTCAAAATTCAAATCAGAAGTTTCTCCCGCTGTGCGCTGTTGATGATTTAAGTAGGCTCTTGCTATTCCAGGATCATCTGTAGTGTCTCTCACGGTCTGTTTTGTTCTCGCCATGTTTGAATTTTATTCGAGACGATTAATTTTTCGTATCGGCGATGAATCGAGACGAGGAAACGAAGAAGAAAAATGAAGAAGGAGAGGAACGAGTAGAAGAGGAGAGGGAGGAGTAGAAGAGAAGGAGAAGAGAATGATAAGTTTTTAGTTTTAATTTAGTTTTTGTTTTTGTTTTAGGATTAGGGTTATAAAATTTGGGTTATTAGTTAAAATTTGGGGTGGATTAATCCGTAAGGGTATCTTAGACTTTTCATACCTTTTTGGACATCCCTTATAACTATCCTTTGGATGGTTTTATTGTTTTGAAGCCCCAAGGAAAACTGTGCAGCCCCAAAATCAGCACATCAAAATGGTACACCGTGGGCTAAGTAACCACTTGAAGTTTCTAGATGGGCCTGAAAATAGCGCAGCCCAACCAATCTTAATCTAATGGAATAGATTTCCTGGACAATCCATAAAGCCAAGTCGATACCCATACAATTAAACCCGGATCCAATTTATAGAATGTTGTTTTTGGGACTGCATAAATTCTGACTAAGTTATCCTACGAAAAAAAAAAAAAAAAATATTTCATTTCCATATATACTTCATCTTCTTAATTTTATCACCACCACCACCAATACTAGTGCCGCTGCCACCGTCACACTTGCATTTACGTCTTTATTTTTGATAAAATTGAGGGGTAATATTTCATTTACGTTTCATTTTCAAATTTTACGCATATATTTCATTTTTTATGGTTTGGTTTGCCTATTTACGCTTTGATTTTTGATAAAATTGAGGCGCAACATTTCATTTACGTTTCATTTTCAAAATTTACGCATATGTTTCATTTTTTACGGTTTGGTCCTGGCTATTTACGCCACAGTTTTTGTGAGCAAACTCAACTTTTTTTACGTCCAAAAAAAATTTATTACTCCCCAAAATGATTTTTACGTCTAATTTTTTTTACGGCCCAATTTTTGTTTACGCTCCAAAATTTTTTTTACGCCTTAAATTTGGATATGGGTGTTTTATTTTTTTTTATGGGTAACCCTATTTTGTTTTTGGATTGCAATCCCAAAACCAGCGCATAATTTATAACCTTTGGCCAACTAAGTTGTGTGTATGGTGTCTTTACTTCGATCTGGAAAGAACAAAAATCTTCTTCCCGATTAATAATTCCAACTACATTTTAATAATTGTACTACTATGTACCAAAACAAAAAATAAAATATAAATTTAGTACCAGCTAGTTCTCTGAATTGCAAGAGATACAACAACAAGCGCTAGCTAATTGAAAAATACCGGTGAGATATCAAAGTCCAAGAAACTATAGGCTATAGCTAGGCCATTCCGTACTAGTATGAAGTAATCGTCTTTTTGGCTCAACATCCACCGATTATTATTTTGGTTTTTGAAAATGAAAAACTTGCACAATAATAGGTGGATAATTAACTCAACATATACCGATTAATTATTGTTTTGGTTTTTGAAAAAACGAAGAATACGAACAAAATGATTTCAATTTCTTTTTTTTTAAGTTTTGTTTTCTTTCATCTTTTGATCTATTTTGAAAGAAATGAAAATAATTTTAAGTTTTAAATTTTTGTATAAGAGAAAATTAATTTTAGGATGTAAGGGTAATTTAGTAGTTTCTGCCCCCTATTTAACACCCCATAGCCATGTATTTTGGATGGGTATAAATTTTGGTTGTCCAATAACTGTTGGGCCAAAATTGGCCAGGTTATTTTACGAGGAAGTTATGTGGCTAATATCTGCAATGTTGCTTGATTCAACTAGGTTACGCGAAATTCATCTTTGAAAACTTTATGAGAGAAGACATATCGCCAAAACTCCTTCGCTTCGTTCGGTCGGCCCAAATATGCAAATTGACAACGTTATCAACTACATTTGCCTATGATTTTTTATCATCTCCGAGGGTTAAACTTTAGGAACCCAAATTACTGATCAAACTCGATGTATTTTTCTGAGAAAAATTTGGAAACATTTAACCATTGCACTACATAGACAATCGTAACAAGCACCGAAAAATAATATACTTCAAAAATTACTTTAGTCATGTCCATGATTATAGTATTGCACTGTTCTTGTATTCCAAAACTACATAATCAAACTTTAGCTTTAGTACTTGTATGGCTAACAATGTAACCAAAAATTATCCAACTAAAGCAATAATGTTTGATAATCAGTACTCAAACTTAGGTGACAGCAAAATTCAAAAACCACATGCCAACTTCAAATACAGAACCAACAAATGCAACCATCACGGTGGTACCACAAATGTCAGCTTGAAATGCATATTCTCTGTACCATAAAGATCAACACCTTTGGGTGTCAAAATCACTCCTAAGAAAGAATATATCACCTAATTACACGGCCAATAAACAACACCTTTGGATAAGTAACTAATGTCATAATTAGGATACACAAGCGATTTTGTCACCATAGTCATCAAAAAAGTTTACCCTTTTTACATACATTGGTTGCAGATGTCACTGTAGTATAGTGGCAGTTGTTAAGGTGATGACACCAGCGATAGTGGGCTAGCTAGCTGGGCTTCTAGATAGTGGGCTTCGGTCCAACTATAATGTAACCTTTCAAATTCAAAAAAAAAAAAAAAAAACATACATTGGCTACTTTGGCAACACAATGCTAATGTCAAAACTCTGCATCATCCAGATCACATTAAAGTATGCTGGTAAATAGATAAACTAAAAACATCAAAATTCTTCCTTTCGTAGACACAATATATATGTAACCCTTGATTTCCGATTTACTACTTTATGTATTTTCAAATCCATTCTACATTATGTTTTGTATCAAAAAAAAAAAAAAAAAAATCCATTCTACATTATGTATTCTACAATTTCACATTATGCAGGTTCGGAAACCTTGGAGAAACAATACAGATCAAACCAAAACAGCATCATTTCTAGTTCTCAAATAAGCACAGGCATTGATGATAAAATGTATCCACTTCACATTTTAGTTGGCCTTAAAACTTAAGACTATATCCTTTTTCACGTCAAGGAACATACATGACTTGATTCAGAGCCAGACAGCTCTCTCCAGCAATCTCTTCACATTGTTTCTAAGAAAAATCGGAGAGGCTGGCATTGCTTCAATCAGGTTCTGATCCAGAAGAACCTTGTTGCTCCCACTTGCATCTGGATTATACCGCGACCTAGATGATCCTTTCAGGTCATAAAGCCTTGTAACACTGCATTTGAACAAAAGGTTCTCCATAACCAGAACATCCATTTTGAGTTCCTTCCCTCCTTTAAGATGCTTTGATGTAACCTTTCAGGAAACAAGAAATAAAATTCAGTAACTCCACAAATAGTAACAAAAACTGATGAAGGTATAAAGTATTGGCAGAATCTGTATAACAATAAAAAGAAATAGTAAAGGAGTTTCAATGACACAAAATTGTCAGTTACGAAAGATATTAGGCTATTAGCTCAAAAGTTTTGCAATCAACTAAGTCCTGACTACATTGTGCCATCAAACTTGAGAATCTTTTGGATAGTTAACATTCATAATCAAAGAAAAGGAAGCATACAGTATGGTGGAGATCACTCAATTGATTGATTTGGCATAAGGATGTCCAAATGGATGAGATAAGATACAAGATTTCCAAAGGACGATTGAAAATTCTCACCGTATGTAGCATGTAAGTATTTCTCAGCTTTGATTATTAAATTCAACAAATTCAAGTCAATCAAAGTTAAGTTCATAGTAATTTTTTTGAATATAGCATAAAGAACAGTGAAAATACCTGATAGATCCCCAGAATCTTCGCCAGGCAAGTTGGGCTTCTTGTACCAATCGATTCAGATAAATACTTAAAATACTCTGGTGCAGACTTGATAAATGACTCTAGTTCTGTCTTGGATACCTGCTTGATGATGAACCGATCGTCCAATGATTTTGGCAAAAAAGGCGTTGGTCTTACCACCCTGAGCGCACCACTTCTTAGAACGACTAAGGGACCTAATAAAATCTAGCTCAGATGGGCAACACAACCTCCTTAAGGCTTCAAACCCCTTAGCATGGTAACAGGTCACGGGATACTTCACCTTCCCAAGTGGACCATCGTCAGTGAATGCCACACTAACATGCGACACCTTTGTATACACGAGTGGATCGGTAATCATAGAGCTCCGAGAACCAGACATGGATAAAATGCTACTGTCCATAGACCCAACACTTCTAAACGGTTCAGAGGCTGTTTCATCAAAAGAATGAAACGGCGGAAGATTCGATGAAGTGGCAAAAGAAGGGAAGATTAGAAACGCTTTTCCAACTTTAATCGCTCCGGCCATAAGAGTTTCACCTCGGGTCCATGAGTCTGCTGTGGCTTCAGCATGTGCAGAAGCATTCACTTCTAGTATCATACTCTCCCAGCTGGCATATTTTCACCAGTCTATAGCTATGCAGAATCTGAGGTGCGCGCCAATTGGAAACTGACCCTCCGAGAGCTTGCTTCTGCACATGCATCCCGGTCAGTTAAACTTAATCTAAAAGAAAGAAGTGGCCCGGAGGTCTGTTGATTTACCTGCGCACCACTTAGCTTCCTTCCAGATTGGGATTTATACCACATGTGTTGCATCTGTAACAAAGCGTCGAGTCAACAAAACTGGGAGAATCTTTGCCGCTTTGCCTGAAGTTGAGTTTGTTGATATATGCAAGCTTCTCGGTTGCGGTTGCAGATCCTCGATACACTTTGTACATATATAGCTGTTGAGCTCTTCCTGCTTTCTGATTTTGCCGGAGCGTATCAGTTGAATGGACTACTCGATCGCAATCGAACAATTGTAATCAATTTAGATTTTTGTGGAGAGAGTCCTGTGACATTGTCAAAACAGAGCATTTTAGTAATTCATAACCCAGAAAAGGTTGCATGCCTTGATATATAATCACAATGTAAGAGTCACCGTTATTTCCATGCGCATTAGCAATTAGTACCCTAGCTTCTTAACCGACACCGCACCCAAGCCTTAACCTTCACCACTACTTACGCTGTGGCTTATGTGTTTCCGAAATAAAAGGAAGGAATTACAGTACGAGTTTAGCGGAGTCCATATATTAGTTCGTAAATTCATTCGTCACTGAGACAGTATGAAATCAGAGATCATCTGAAATAATAAACACAAAAAAGTCATATTCATCCAAAATCACTTCTTCTCCAATCTGCAGAAAAGGGTTAGTCAGTTTATACTATCATTCAAAGGAGAGATCACCTGAAAGAAGAAACACTTATTCAACAAAATCACCAATTCTTCAAATCAAACGACTGACTGATTATCTGCAAAATTAAACAAAGTGGTCACTGAATCTGGTTCTGAGACACAAATTGTAACAGCCCATCATTGAAAGGAAAAGAATCAACTTTAAAAGTAACAAGTCAAGAGTTCTTGAGCCTGAAGAAGCTATGCAGATAATCAAGAAACAGGGGATAGCTTCGGTCATTGCTGCTGCTGCAAAGAATTTACAGGTGATTACCAAATCATCATCTTCTGCTTCTGCTTCTGCTTCTTCTTCTTCTTCTTCCTCCTCTCTGCAATCGACACCATGGGAAAGAACCACCAAGAACAACAAAGAAGTCCACTTGATCAGCAAAAAAGATGCGGAGATTTTCAAGAAACAGGGCATGGCTTCAGCAACGAACAGAGGAACATCTTCTTCTTCTTCTTCTTCATGTTTTCTGTCTCTGAAAAGTAGAAAACCTTTGTCATCTCCACCACTTTCTTACCTGCCATCGCCACCGTGGAAACTTCTTTCTGCTACTGCACCTTCATCAAGTTTGCTATCCCCACCATGTAGAGTGGTCTCATCTTCCTCATCTTCTTGGTCGCCATCAACTGGGAGCAGGTTTATACAGTCAATGTCTGCAAATGCATCTTCATTCAGTCCGGTATTATCCTCGCCGTCTTCAACTTCATCTCCGGCACCACGCAGAGTCTACAGAGTATTCGCAGAGTCAGAACAGGACTACCCTCAAGTCAGAGAGATGGATGATGTCGTCAGTTACTTGCACCTAAGCCCAGGAGGTAGGCCCATATTGGTACTCACTGGTTCTAAGCCTGTGTATGGAGAGGAGTTCAGACACTCCAGATACTCTTTCAGGGACTTCCCCACCTTGACATTCCCTAACTTTTGGACTCCTCCAGAGGATCCCTTCGACCCAGATTATGTCGTTTACAGTAGGCCAGCGAAGAAGAACTCATACAGGCTCACAGGAGATGCATCCAGGATCGACACTCGTGGAGGAGGCGGCTTCGTCATTCGGGATTCTGACATGAACCCAGTTTGCACTGGCGAGGTCTTGTTCACCAAAGCACCAGATGAAGTAGGAGATATCAGAATGTACGAGCTTCTGATACTGGCATGGGCACTCAAACAGATTGGTTCACGTTGGTACCCCTTGGAGATCTCGTCCGACAACTCCTTCGTGCTGGATATGCTCCAGAGCAAAGACCTTAGAGCCCTCATCCACGACACCGACGACCTGCTGGCCACCAACATGTGTGATAAACAGCTGCTGCTCATTTACCAGTGTATGATGTTGACGATTGAGGCACAGCTACTGAGAGGTGGATGGTCCTGGAAGGAGATCAGATTCACTCCAATGCCACGGGAGTGCAATTATGGAGCGGACTTCCTGGCGAACACGATACAGGCTGGTGACTCCACAGCCACGGTGATCCCACGACCTAACTGTACCTACACCTATGACAAGAAAGGACAGCTTGTTTCTGCAGTGACGGTACCCGGGCCAAACAGAACATTCATTGACCACGGATGCCTTCCAAAGGTTCTCAAGCACATTCTGGACAGAGACCACGGCTCAGGCTTCATCAAGTTCCCCGTCAAGGGCAGGAAGTCCCGAAAGATGTTGAGGCAACTAGCGTTGCAGGCTGTGCAGCTCAAACAGCAGTAGTTTCCATTCTTTTTCTAGTTCTATCTCACTGTCTATAGTGATTCTCTGGAAGCACTTGTTGTTTTTTCCTTCTGTTCATAGGCATAGGCACAGTCACAGTGTAATAAAACTCCCTCTGTTGTAGGCCGAGGCCAAACTGGTTATTTTTGCAGTTTCCTCCTTTGGAAATTCAGATGTGTCCACAAAATCTAGGTGTTTACTTTTTTCTGTAGAGGCTGTTCAGGGTCTATGAATAAAGCTAGCGTCTCAAGCAACAATTTCTTTGACGATCTCACATCTGGGTCAAGAGAAGCAAGACATTTAACTTGGACACATGCTGCAGCTCGGTAAACAGATAACTTAGTATTGATTCTAGCTTTAAGTCCTGCCCCTTGCTCTGTCCAGTCACGCTTCCTTATCTGCAAATATGCAAACAATATTAAAACGAATTGAAAATGATCAAATGCTGAAACTTTGCTCTTTCATTGGGTCCTATTATATAATGAACCATCCTGATCGATGCGTTATGGCTCCTCTTCAGTGATCTAACATTTCAGTGAACAGCGATGTAGTAATTACGTTCACAGGATTAACTAACGTAGAGTAATCTCTATATGATTCCCTTCATATAACAATATTTCGGTTCAAAAAGTAATACCAAAAGAACTAACCAAAGTAAAGAATGCAGAAATACCTCAACTAGAGTTTGGAGCTGCTTCTTAGGAACGAACCGAACTTCATCGAAATCTCCTGTTTGCATTGGGAATTACTCAGCTATATGCCCCAACAACCTCACAGCAATAACATTCTTCTCCGAACTCTCAGTTGACTAGTCCTCAAACAAAGCAACCTGTTGTTCAAACATAATAATCCCACCATCATTATACACGAAATTGATCCGAAATAATCCACATTGCTTCTTCATATAATGCTGCCTCCTTTAACCACTACACCTCTCGAATTCACACTACAGGACTACCCAGAAACATTACCAAATAATTTCATTCCCAGGACTCGAAATATCAGTAAATCTCCCCCCATGGTTTCCATTATAGGGAGAACTATTTCAATAACAAACTGTCCTAGGACTAGGTCCACCACTAGCCCTTAAAACACCATTTTAAGAAGATCCTAGGACCGGACCAATGATTGCAATTTGAACTGATTTTTATTCATATGACCTTTAGCTATTTGGCGAGCGGCAGCTGCCCCCACTAGCCCTTAAACACCATTCTAAAGAGATCCTAGAATAAGTGGTTGTAGTGATTTTCTCGGTTATATGCCCCAACAACCTCAGAGCAATAACAATCTTCTCCTCCTAACTCTCAATTGACTCCTCTTCAAACCACCATCATTATACATGAAATTTGATCCGAAATAATCCACACTAGTTGTTCATAAAATGATGCCTCCATTAACCACTACACCTCTCGAATTCACACTACAGTACTACCCAGAAACTATTTATTGACGATGTACCGAATACATCATTTCTCACTAGGAGAATAAGGATTAACAATAACAAACTAGTCATTGTTCTGAGAGAACATGCAACCTGAAAAACACATTTAACATCACGAAAGAGTTAGACCAAAAACATAACTAGAGGTAATAAAACAGTGAGATAAATTAAGCAATGCCGGTAGCAATTCGCATCGACTAAAATATGTATAGTCTTGCTGAACAAAACAGTGAGTCCCCCCAAATAAAACATTGATGAGCATTAAGCCAGCCCAAGATACCAACAACATTTCTATTAAACTGCAATCCTGCTCTCTTCTTCAGACTCCAGTTGAGAGACCTAAGATTACGATGGGCAAAGATATGCTTTTCCGGTCCCCTTGTTATTATCAAATAACAGTTTGCCATCAAATGCCTAATGTGATTTACTACAATTCACAGTTAATTAGTCTCTTGTACTTAAAGAGATCTTGAAGTTCATTGTTAAATCAAACTAATCGTTGTATTCTCACACTAGCTGTTAAAAGGCATTCATTTTATCACATACAACGGATTAATGGCATTTTACAAAATGAAATTGCACAAACAATCCAAATTCAAAATTCACATCAACAATATACATATCGAAAATCAAAATTCATACCTGAGAAAACCAAAGTCAGTAGTCTTAAGTGAAGAATCAAAATCAAATCTGGCTATGGTAATGCTGATTTTTGTGTGATTAGGTTGAAATCCATGTTGTGTAGAAAAGTCCATCCCCACTCCACACACAGAAGACAAGAGAAGAGTAAAGTAGTGGACAGTGGGAAGACAAAACGATTATTTTTACATATTTACCCCTTCGATGCTCTCACAAACAAACGCTCCCTTGAACAAACCGTTCCCTGACCTCCGAGCCTGGGGTCTGCCTGCCTTTCTCAAACCTCAAATTAGAAGTGTGTGGCGATGGTGATGGTGGTGGAATGTGGCTGTGGCGGAATGTGGCGGTGGCGGTGGTTGGTAGTGGTGGTGGAATATGGTGGAGGTGCCGGTGGTGGAATGTGTTGGTTGTGTGATAGAGAGTTGGGTGTAATTAGTAAAAAAGGATAGGAAGGGTGATTAATAAATTTGATAAGGACTGCTTAGTAATTTAGGGGGTATCCTACCAAAATCCTTTTTTATCAAACTGGTTCAATTGTGTTACTCTATATTTTACAAAAAAAAATAGCCATAAAATGGACTCCCTCCCTTCGGGCCCTCCGGTCGGTCAGCCCAATTATAAGAATTAGATGGAAGCCCGGCAACAAGTTGTGCCCCAGTTCCTTTTTGAATAACTACCCCAATCCTATGAAAGAGAAAATCCTCCACTATCATGGCTAGCCATATAATTCCGTCGTCTCTTCAGAAACTTCACAGTGTCACTATCCAACTCCCCCAAATTAAGTGGTAAAAGCCAGCACGCCAAGATCAAAGCCCTGAGCAGTACATTTCTCTAAATATTTTTCTTTTTTACGAACGACAACATCATCAATTGCCTTGCCCGGAACAAAAACGCGCACCCCAACGCCTGTAAAAGGTGAAACAACTGTGATATCCATACACACATCATGGGCATTATCCCAGTTATACACCAAGATATCTGCAGGTTTTAAAGCTAATCCAGTATCTGAGAGGAATCCCAAATCAACCACTTTCCTAGCTGGACACCCGCATGATAACAAATATCAGCAAAGGGATCACGAACCAGATCATGTCTATACTTGAGACCAATCTCACTTGAGCAATGCACGCCATGGTCCCCAAAAATATCCATCTCCCTCCCACAACTGGTGCAAGTGTCTCCTTCTTCGAAAAGAGGGATTCCATGCCAATAACGCAAAATAGCTCTAAAATGTCGAGACCCGAGTTTTTTATTAAGCTCTGAAAAGAGGGTTTTGTGAAGTGTTTTTTCACCAAATAAATTAGTAATCTAACTAATCTCCTAGATTATAGAGAAATCCCATCACTGTAGAGATTGTAGATATTTTCGTACAATCTAAAGATTATAGTATTTGCTCTTTAGATTGAAGATAAAGATTGAAGATAAAGATTGAAGATAACTCATTTAAATCTAAAGATTGAAGATAACTCATTTAAATGTATATCACTCAGTACAAGACGTTTAAGGGCATACCGGTAAATTTAAGGGAATTTGGGCCATTGAGTATTTTCCGTACACTAGGCTTCACCAGTCAATGTGGGCCATTGAGTATTTTCCGTACACTAGGCTGAAACAAGGACAAAATACGAATTTTCCGTGTTTTTCTAACCAAGCAAAACCAACAAAAACAGACTGTTGAACCATATTTCCCATTGTAGCGCATGACATTTTTTTCTCCAAGATCTATCAGTGAACTAGATGCTGCTATGGTAAAGCTCCAGAAAGCTTATCGGACTCGGAGAGATCTTGCAGACTATGCAGTTGTGGTGAAGGAGTTTTCGTAAGCAATTAGTACACTCGAAGATGCATTAGTATACAATGATTCAAATTATGGAACTGTCCGACTGATAAGCCTGAGCACTGTACATGGTCAATGTGATAGCATTTTTACAGGCATGGTTCAGTAATTTATTAATGAGGTGCATCCTATAACCCATAAATTGATCTTATCATATACAATGTTGAATCTATACTAAAATTTATGTTTATATGAACTTCAAAAGATACTGCAGTCCCTATTCATCTTTTTATGAGCACTGGGTGTTGAGCTGTGACCTTTTCAGTACCATGATTTATAGAAGGAAATGTCGGTGTCTATAGTTCTCTACGCTACTGGATTTTGTAACACCATCTTCAACAAATCCGTGATATTCATTTGAAACATGTATGTCGTGAGTAAATTTTTGGAACACAACATCTTGATATCTTAGTCTAGAGGATACATATTTTCCATCATGGTTTTCCTTTCCCCACAATTTGGTATGGGATATAGAGACGTGGTATTATTCTTAATCTAATGATTGTGCTATTATTCATGGATGACTTGTAGCAAATGCTTTGGTTTTTACTTTTTCGACTATGATTTCCTAGTTCCTACATATTGCAGACCTTGTTATTAGACAATGGTTTTCTTTCTCTTTTTACCTGCAACCCATATATTCAATTCTAGCAGTTTCAGCTGCAAGTTAGGTTTTAATTTGGGCAAACTTTTGAAACTCCATTTGGCCCAGCGGGAACTTTTATGAGAGTTTCATGTCCTCGTAAACTTTATTTTGTCAGTTACTTATTCTTAGTTTATCTGTTTGCATTTCTTAGGGGAGTGGGCATTTGGAGTCTCCACAAAGATTGATCTTGTCGGTAAGGGTACTGATGCAAGTTGATAACTGCCCTTTATTTCTTAATTCCTATTGATTTTCTCGAAAATCCTATTGCCAGAGAGATCTTTCTTCTTTCACTCGTACCCAAAGTACAAATTGGAAGACATGTTCCAAGTCAGTGTATTGCGCAAGAATTTGAAAAGTTTTTAGATTGGTTGAGAGGTAAGTCTTCACTGACACTCTCCAGGTTCTCCAGATTTTGGAATGCATCATATCGCCTACAGGGCCCTTGGATTTTTGTTGTTAATTGCTCCCAAGCCAATTTTAACAAGAGTGTTGAAAATTGCTTCTCGTAGAAAAGAGGCGGGGTACTTAGCTAGTACCCCTGAGTACAGGACAGGCATTTGCTCATAGGATGGGCGCTGAGCATCTAGGAAGTTTTTTTCTTTTCATTTCTGTATTATCATGTGCAGTTGGTTCAGGAACAGAGGGACAATCACATAATTCATCTGTATTCAAGTCTTGAATCCCAGGGCTCTATGCTGGATTCTAAGCAACTATCTGTAGATGTTGTAACTTTGTTTTATGTGTATTTCTATTCGTACGTATTGCAACACCAGAATTGTGGATTGAGAGCGAATAATCGTTTTGAAGTAACTATTGTACGGATGTAATTTAGTTTCAATATTTTATTTCAAGTACTATTTGCGTTTGAAATTTTGAAATTTGAATGTTATGGTTGTTTGAACTTTTTGAAATTCTTTGGTTTTAGTTATTAGAATTTGAAAGGGAGGAAGGGTATTATAGTGATTTGATTTATGTGGAATGTATTCCCATGGATTCCCCTGTAATTGAATTCCTGGGCTATCAAAAACTTGAACCAAACGACCTGTAAGAGAAACGTGAACAAGGAAATCAAATACATATTCATTGTTTCAGTTGGTTTTCTTTTTTGTATATATACTGTTTGAACCTAGGATATTAAACTCGTCTGCATTGGGATGGCCCATGGGGGGAATTTACTTCTTTGCCTAGATTCCTGGGACTTCGATCCAACTTTAATATAACCTTTACAATTCTAAAAAAAAAAAAAAAAATAATCTCGTAAGGGTTAAAAGGTGCACCCTTATTATAGTTGTCACGGGGTTCATTCAGATTTCATTTGTCCCAGGGAAAGAAAAAAAAAAAAAAGTGAAAAGGATCACGAGTCTGAGTAAGTAAAACAAAAAATAAAACTATAAAATGTAGAAATGGCGACCCAATTACATACAAATTGCTTGAAAATATTCACGATCTTCATCACTGGCGAATTCAATAATGGCACGTCCATGAGGATACTTTATCTTTTCCATCTCAGCATGGTGTTCTTTTAGGGCCACTCTACATTCTTCCCAAGCTTTTTTATAATCGATCATTTTATAATTAGTCATATGTACTTTCAAATCAGGATACAGTATCATATCCATTTCTTCGGAGAAAACTGGGGGATCCCCAAATTCTTTAGGAGGTAAACGTCTATAAGGATTGTCATCTTCGCTATCAAGTACTAAACTAGGATCACAAAGTTCCTTTTCACGTCGAAGTTCACTGCCATTGGTAAAGAGCAAACTTTCACGATACTACTAAGAACAATTGTAATTATACTATATAATAAAAATTGTAATTTGTCTATTTAAAATTTCAAAATTTCAGTTCTGCATATGTCACTTTTTTTATTTATTTATTTTTATTTATTTATTGAGATTAGCAATGCGGGAACTCAAATTTTTAACCTCAAATATGAAAGTTCGTCCTCTGGCCAACCAGGATATAAAAAATAAAATAAAAAAGTGGTGATAACAATAATAGTACCTTTCAGTAACGGCGAAACCCTCGCTAGGAACTTCAATCCACAATAGCTTCTCACTACTGTTGGCACAAAAACAAATAATCCACAATAATTTAGTTGACTTGAACAACAATATTGTCCATGCATAATTGGAGAAAATATTGTACTCACACTCTCACGGTGACAATACCAACAAAAACAAAGTAATAATTAATACCGTGTATATGGATACGGAATCCAAATGAAGTCTTTGTGTTTCTTTCCACTGTTGCGGATATCCTCAGCACTGCCATTAATAAAAACAAAGAAAACACATTGATCACAATAAACAATTTAACAAGAGCATCATTTAACCTTTCAATCTTTTTGAAAACATAGGACGGTGAGACTTTTTCACGCAAAAAAAAAAAGTCTAATTTAGAATACAAGGTTAAGTAGAGCAGAAAGTCATATCTAGGCTTCCTTAGTAACTACAGATCTGGACTAAATTTCTTTTTTGGAAATGCATCATAACCATTGAAGATACATATTAATTTTTTGTATATACCACATATATACCAAATAAGATTTTCTTAACCTAGAACTGGAGATGCTTTTACCCGTGATGAGAAAAGAAGTGATAAATAAAAAGATGATTAAAATGAGTTGATGATAATACCTGACAAGTGGATGTCCTCTTTGTCTATATTGTTCTGTGTAAACCATACAAAATTCAGTAAGAATCAATATATATATATATACTCGTCCAACAAACGTCGAAATATTAAACATCCAATCACAACATTAAAAATATTACCGACTACAAAGTCTACAGGAATCCCTTCATCATTAAACAATGTTGTTTCGATGGATTCAGGAGTAGATTGATCATTAGTAGTAAGAGGAGGAGAATTGGATGAATCTGCTGATGAGTACATGTCTCTGTTAGCCATGTACTTATGTAAGAAGTTGGTGGTGCTGGGAATGATCCCTCGGATCTTCAAACGTCTCTTGAATTCTTTCTGCAAGTTTTTATCCAATTTCCTTCAAGAAAAATAAAAGATGCACGATGAGAAACAGATAATGTAATATATATTGCAAAGGCAACAACAGACAAATCGAAGTACGCAATGATTAATTCTAGTACTTACACATAGTCGGGTCCTTTGTAATAGATATTTTCATCTGGAGCACGTGCATACTTGATACAGAAACTGTCTATCAGAAAGTCATCCGGATGAGCAATGACACCGTACTCCAAAGTAGTCCCGAAAAAATTCTTACTAGTTACAACTAAGCGAATGCTGGACTGCGCATCACCAACATTATCCTTATGTTGGTCATCATGATTCAGGCCATCCAATGCATCACCGTTTTCCACAACAGTAGAGGAGTGATCTGCAGGCATATGAACTATGACTTTGATATCATCACCCCCGTATTTTCTAGTCAATGTTATGGTTTGGTTCCCTGGTTTATCCTCAATTTTGAAGGGAAACTCACTTGGTGTCTCCACATTAACCTACCAAATCCATAAAGACATTTTATTTTATCTCGGTCATAAAAAATCTTGATTACAGCAGTTCATGGTGTGCAACACCCACTTGTAACTCCTATGTAAGTGGACTTGACAAACACTCACTCGTACGCACCTTAACTAGCTAGCCTAGTGAGAGAAAAGCTTTCCAAATAAAAAGGTGGCGAGAGAAAAGTAATATAAATGGTAACTGTGTTTTTCGTATTTTAAGTTCTAGCTTCGTATTTATATCCAAGTTACATCTCTACACATCTAAAAATCAAGTGTTTCCCGGTAACTAGTGGGGCGGCATATTGCCCCCCTGGAAAGCAAACATGAGAAGTCCTACTCATACACACCGCAGAACCATTATGAAATCAACTACTAAACCTAATTTATTTTATAAAAAGAAAACGCGTTTGTCTATGTCAACATCAATCGAGAAAGACAGCCAACATCAACCGAAAAAGAAAAGTAAATTAGGGCTCGAGGCAATAAAATTGGAAGGAGTAGAGTGTTCAGATTATCAGTGTTTGGACCTAAACATGAATAATGCAACGACAAGAAACACACTAGAATACATACACATGACTATTAAGAAGGTTCAACAGGGTTTGATTAAAAAAAAAAAAAAAAAAAGAACGAACCGTGTCAAGATCTTCAGTTTCCTCGGCGCATATGATTTGATCAGAACTATTGGGTCTCTCCTTAACGAGAGAAGAGAACTGAAGAGTTGAAGTTGAGATTCTGCGAAATACTTCTCTATAAGGACTACTACTACTACTAGTAGTGTTATTCATGATTATTAATGGTGTAGTGATCAAGTTGGAAGAGCTGCAATTTCTAAGAGTCCTGTTAGCTAGTGGGGTTATTGAAGAAGATGCAGCTTTCTTGATGATTTTACTAAAAGACGCCATGGTTGCAGCCAGCAACAGAAATCTCCAGCTTCTTCTCCTCAACTGTCTTTTATTTATGGGTTATGCGATTCATACAAAAAGGAGGATTAAGGGTTCGGTTTACCACGTGGTTCGCCGGGGTAGAGCCGTGACGTCCCCGGATTCTGGCACCTTCACACGCGCTTTCCACACATTCTGCCCCCTATCCAAATCTCGGGTATCCACAATCCCTAAAACTTGTTCTTCAGACATCGCTAAAGCTAAAAGCCTAAAATCCCAATTTCACTAATCACACCTCCATTACCCTAATCTTAAGGTCACTAATCATACGATCGATGCCATTTTCTGTTCCGTCTGGATCTGGGTTGATCGAATTGGTTGCTATTGCGATTTTACTCAGATAAATCATTCGATTGGTCAATTCACAGACGTCATTTTACTTAGTAGTAACAAACAATGAACAACATGATATGAAAAATTAAAGAAAGAAAACTGACCTTAGCATCACCTAGGCCTTGTTGAGAGAGAGAAGAGTAACAGAGAATTGGAATTGAAGTCCTTGGATTACTTCTACTGCTGCTGCTGCTGCTGCTGGTAATAAGGTTCTTCTTCTTCAATAACCCAGGAATTGTACTGATGCAGTGATTTCTGTGGTGATTTGCCAGTGAGATCAACGAAGATGCGGTTCTCTTGATGATTCTTCTGGTCGCCATTTTTGCAGATCTCCTCCTTTCCCTTTTATTTTTGTTTTGTTTTTATTAATGCTATCTTCGTACGTGTCATATAAGTCTTCTGATGCCCCACTGGCGACACAGAACATTGGAGTTTGGTAAGTTAGCAAATGCACGCATTGACTAGTTGTCGTTTGGAAAACCTTGGCTTTGTTCTGTTCACTTTTTTTTTTTTTTTTTTTTGGACTATGGTGATTTAATTGACTAGTAGTCATTTTTATTTTTTTTTCTTCTTCTTTTTTGAGCATTTTTATTATTATAACCAAAACTAATCGAAGGGATTCTCGTCAGGCAAGAAATTTGTCGGTAACCGAGCAACAAGCTGGGTTCCAACCCCTTTTTTGAACAACCACACTTAACCTATGAAATAAAAAATCTTCAACTCGCACATTAGCATCATGGCTAGCCAAGTAGTTGCGTAGACGTTTGATAAAGTCTGTGGTTTCATCCAAGCTCACCAAGAGTGGTAAAGGCCAAAGCACCAAACCCATAGCCCTGCGATGTGCACTTTTCCAAATACTTGGCATTCTTACGAGCAACCGCATCCTTAATAGCTTGACCCGACATAGAATAGATAGTCACTTTTGATAAAATCACATCCATCTTAAGGGTCAAATTAAAAATGAGTTTCAATTCCGGGAACTAATAGCTTGTTTGGATACAAAAATACTTCTAACTTTTGCTTCTAGTCGATTTTAGAAGTCAGAAGCAAAAAGGATAGTTGTTTTTTCTGCTTCCAGAAATTATTCTGAAATTATGTTGAAAAACTAACTTCTGACTTTTTTTGCTTCGAGAAGCAGAAAAGCAACTTCTGAACTGTTATCCACACAAGTTATAAGCTTTCCACACCTAAGACATAACAGGATGGCTGTAGGCAGTGGCGAATTCAGAATAAATCTTTAATGAGGGCATGGTTTGTTTTAGGAGATCATAAGGCAACACGAAAAAAGTCTCATACACAAATATAGAAATAAGATTACATATGCAAGGTTCTATTATAGAAATATGCACATTAGCGAATAAAAATTATAAAAATTATCTCATTTGAGTAAAATGAGTTAATGATAAGGTGTAGAATTACACAAGATTGAATCAATTTGACAAAAAAGATTGTAAAAATTTTCAAAGATGAAATGACTAAGTAGTCCTTATTAAATCCAGTAATGACTACTGATAGTCCCTATATATATATATGGATAATCGAATATATGTGAAGATTTTTTCTACAATAGAATTTTATTAAATATCCATAAATCTATCAATAGACCCCACATATATATACTAAACTAACATTGTATAAAGTTAGAAAAAGTTGGTCTTAGAAAGTTGGGATGGATTTTTTTTTTTTTTTAATATTTTTTATTACATCCTATGGAGAAAAAATAGGGGAAAAATATTAATCCGACCATTAGATGACCGGATGGAATATCCATACCAACCGCATCAAAATTAAGGGGTTCTATCTTGGCATGGAGTTTTGTGGAGGTTCAAAAACACCATAATAGCACTTTTTGGTCCATATCTTAGGAATCATCCCAATGATATAGATGATTTTATTCCCCGTAAGAGTTGCCGTTAGTAAAGCTTGTGACATTGTGTTAGCTCTGACACAAGTGGCCTAGCAAATGTAGCTTCATTAGTCCGACAAGGAAGCGACATTAGGCGAAGACAAGGAAGGCCATTTGACATGCATATGACATGCACATGACATTGATTGGTCAATGTCAAGTGTCCGAGGATTTTGAGTTGGCCCAGCTCAAGTAAGCATCCAAGGATATGAAAAAGGTCAAGAGAATGACCTTGGCATTAGGCCAAAGCTTGGCCAAGGCTTTGGGAATGCATAAGAAGCAATGGCGCAGCCAAACGCGTTATTGCAAGTCCGTACTCAGCCAAAGGTGACAAGAAGGCTAAGGCTTGTGGGCCAAAGCTATGCGCGAGTTTAGAAGGCTTATTAGCATGTGTATGCACTATTTGTAGCGTCCAATGAAGTGCAGCACATGGCCTGGATGGGATGGCGCAGCATAGCTCGGTAAAAGCCCACATGAAGCTTGAAAGTTAGCCAAGGCGTGGATACGCGTGGCCTGAGTAGAAGGATGGTGAAGAACGGTTACAAAGGTGTTTGTGACTGTGTTTGGCTTTGATAACTGATGAAGGACAGGTGCAACAACGTTGGGCATGCCACACATATGCTTGGCGGTTGAAGGATGCTTTTCTGGACGGTTATTGTAACTGCCCATGGACACTTGGCTGTCCATGGCTTGTGCAGGGATGCACACGAGTTTGGCTTTGTCTCTGGTGCTATTTATAGGCCAGAAATGTATGTAGTAGAGAGTTCTTCGATTTAGGAGACAGAGGGATAATTCCATAGGCTTAGAGAGTGAGTTTTAGGCCATTTAGGGAGTTTGGCATCACTTGGGAGTGATGGCCATTTGTAGCCCAGATTTGGGTGAGTTTTGTATTCTTCCTTGAAGTAATAAAATGAGTTGTTGCTTCTAAATTGTGTGTTCCTGGTTGGTATTGATATTGTATGGAATTAGTAGCATGGCAAAGCCTTAATGCAGTATGGGATGCATTAAAGGATGAGAGAAAATGAAGAAAGACTTCCGTTGCCAATCTTTGATGATTGTGGGTGCACTTGAATTGAGCAAGTGTGTAAGGCTGAGCATTGATGGGTGAATCTTGATTCACTGAACCATTAGTGTTGCCGAGTCATTCCTAGGCCGAAATTGGTTGACGCTAATTTGGATGTGTGACACATTGGCCTGAATATATTAAAATTCAGGATCCACTTACTGCAAAAAGTTGAACCCCACAATTCATAAAATTGTGACATACTTCTGAAAAGATATATTAAACCCGGATCCAATTTATAACCTTTGGCCAACTAAGTTGTGTATGGTTACTTCTTTTTTTTCGGTAAGTCTAAAAATATATTAATCAAGGAAAAAATTACCAAAAGAAAGAGACATTGTGTCCCAAAAACTAGCCACCCTTTGGGAAACGCTAATAAATTACATTAGGAAACTCTACTGGAAAAAAGAAAAATTGGTCTCCCATCATAAAATTCTCCTTCACCATTGTCTAAAAAGCACCTCTCTTAGCCATAGTATCCACTGCAAAATTGGCCTCACGGAAGGTGTGCTCAAATCGGAAGGTATGGTGTCTTTACTTTGATCTGGAAAGAACAAAAATCTTCTTCCCTATTAATAATTCCAACTACAATTTTAATAATTGTAGTACTATGTACAAAAACAAAAAATAAATGCAGTATCAGCTAGTTGTCTGAATTGCAAGAGATACAACAAGAGCGAGCTAATTGAAAAATACTAGTGAGATATCAAAGTCGAAGAAACTATAACTAGGCCATACAGTAATACTATGAAGTAACAGCAAAAGTGGATCCACTTTTTACAGGATTTTATCAGGAAAAGGATTTAGGATACAGGATTAAGGGCAAGGAACATTACTAAAGTACTAGCAAGAAAAGGTGCAGAAAGCATCCCAGGAACTGAAAAGGACTTCACTATAACACTATTCAATCCAATAATAGATGTTTACCGCGATTTATAAAGGGGTACCAAACAGGGGGTACCATTTCACTTAGGAAATCAGACAGGTCCTAACCGATCACTCAAATGGTACCCCCTGCTAGTCTTGGAACCCCCTTATAAATCATGCAAAACACGGATGAGTAACTGTAATTGATCCTAGAAAAGAAAATATGTACAAAATGTTCTAAAAGGGATCAATACTTCTTACCAACTAGGGAATACTTTAGACATTGCATCAGTAAGAAGGATTGCTGCTTCTTTTGACTGCCCTGTTTTCCAGACCCTGAAATTATCTTCAAAACAACCCCTGCTTTTCTGCTCTTTGAGCGAACTCATTGAGATCGGTCCTTGACCTTCACCAAACTGATCTGTATAATACCATATGGCACTTAAAGGATTATCAAGAATTAGGTTTCCACAAGCATCTTCGTCGTCATCATCTGAATCAATCACAACAATAGTTCTTTCCTTATCCACCTTCTCCTGGTCTTTGTTCACAATTAAGTTGTTTGTTTCATTGTTATCCACTGCTGGTGCTTGTTGTTCCTGAATGCTGTTGGAACGAGGTTGATTCTGCTCTTCCTTGACAACATCGGCTTCCAGTTTATTTTGGTTTCCAGAAACAGATGCTGCGACTATTGTCACAAGCAAGCAAAAAACAAATAACCATTAACATGAGAGTCATAAAAAATAAACTGAAAATTAATCAATCCATCAAAGCCTGTGATTTAATGTCTGTCCAAGATACATTTTCGGGTTTCTTTCTGATTCTTTTCCAGGAGATTTTCAATTCTAATGTTTCATCGGGTAGAAGCTAACATAGAATCTCTCATTCAAATGGAAATAAATGCAGATGCTTTAAAGAAAGGTTTACAAATAAGTTGTATGTTTAGTCTGGCGTATACAGCGCGACAAGTTGTGGAGGCTTCCAGAACACATTAATGACTGTACATACGAAGTTTCTCGGATTTTATTTTAGATGTGGGATGGAGTCTGGCGTATACAGCGCGACAAGTTTTCTCAGATTTAAAGAAACTATCCTAAAGTTTTTTCAAAGAAATATTAAAAATTATATTAAACAACAATTTTTTGAAAAAAAAAATAATTTCAATTTTTTTTAATAATAATTAAAATTTTAATTTAACAAATATAAAGTTAATTTTAATAAATATTAGTAAAATGTAAAAATTAATTCAAATATAAATTATTTTTTTAAAGAAAGTGGAAAATTTCTGATACGGCACAAGCAAAAGCTGTAAGAAACACACACAATTAGTAACGATAAACCTAGAAGAATCCACTTCTAGCAACTCCAATCCAGAAGTTAATCTCCAATCCAAGAGATACAACTCTAATCCAAGAGTCAAGAATGAAAACAGGTTGAATAACCAAACAGATTCAATAATATTAATCGAGTAAAAATGAGTACCTTACAAGACATAAACGTTTGGTACTTAATACCATTGACAAACCCTAGCAAACCTTTAGCCTAGACACAATGAACGTAAAGCAAATCTGTAAATATCCATTACCTAACAAGAATAACTATTATCCTCTTATATCTTCTCTTTTTATTGGACTCCTACTTAAACAGGGAGATATGCAAATCTGCAGTAATATAGGAAACAATATCAGCCACTAAGACTTGTTTGGTTACGTCCCGTATCAAATTTTAATTTTTTTAACGATGTGGCTTAGGCGTAATTATAAAGTAACGGTTTGACTTTAACCACTGGTTGACTGGCGGTCAAGCAACCCAGATCCTAAACTGGACAAACTTGAATCTACGACCCTTTTACAAAATTTCTCTTATACTAGTAATATACAAAATATAGCAGAATCTTAAAATATACTCCCTCGTCACATTTTAACTGACCTTATTAATATTTTCATTTGTCTCAAAAATGTATCCAGCTTCTAATTATATCTGTATTTTTCCAACAAACTTTCAAATAAACCCTTAAAAAATATCTAGATAAATTGGAAACAAATTAATGAATATATTTTTTTTTGATAATATTTAGTTATCTTTTATAGTTTTCAAAAATAAAGTCATATTTTTCTCTTTATTATTTCCCACTTAAAAATAGAAATTCAATTATTCTCTCTATATTTAATAAGGGTACAATAGGAAATTCATTTGATCTCCTTATTTTTTTGACTTAGTCAAAGCGGTCAGTTAAATTGAGATAGAGGGAGTACTTAACAAATACATCCGATATCAGGAGATAAATTGACATCAGCTGGATAATAATTTTATCATTAACAACTATACATTCCCATTGTCCTAGATAAAATAATAAAAACTCTTATTCATTCTCCTGGTCAATAATTTAATCATTGACAACTATATATTCCCATTATCCTAGATAAAATGACTTAAGTACTCCAGTACTACCACCGCTCCAGTTTAAATGTCATAATTGGGTTTTGATATAGTTGCATAAACTCGCTAAAATTTGATATTTTTGTACAAAATTTTCAACAACACCCTACCATTTTATCTTCTAAGTTACGTTTCCAAACTAAAATGCAAGGATTTTGTCAAAAATTTTGTAAAAAAACATCAATTTTATCAAATATAAGGCAACTATATCAAAACCCTGATATGGCATCTAAACTGGCGACCCAATTATCTCATTTTACATTACACATGTATGTATATTGTTCAAGCTCTTCTAGAGTGGGACAATTATAAACCTTTCGTTTATTGGCATATCTATTGGCATACTTTATCTTTCGCATCTCTGCATGGTGTTCTTTTAGGGCTACTCCACATTCTTCCCAAAATTTGTTATAATCGATCTTTGTATAATCAGTCGTATATTTCAAATCGGGATACAATATCTTATCCATCTCTTCGGAGAAAACGAGGGGATCCCCAATTGTTTTAGGAGGTAAACGTCTATAAGGATTGTCATCTTCGCTGTCTAGGATTGAACTAGGATCATCATCCCAGCTGTCATCACCATCAAGTTCAGGTACAAGTTCCCTGTCATTTGTTAAGAGAAAGCTAGTTAATGTGTAACCTTATGAATGAATTAATCACGATACTAATAATACTGTAGTAGTACATCTATTTGAATTTTCAGAATTTGTTTTGAGAGGCCAACAGCACAGGAGGTCAGACTTTTAACCTCAAGTACGGAAGTACATCTTCTGGCTACCTAGGATAGACAAAAATAAAAAATTACAATGATAACGAAAGTACCTTTCACAAGTAGCCAAGAAACCCTTGCTAGGAACTTCAATCCACAATAGCTTCTCACTACTGCTGGCACAAAAACAAAATAATACAGTCACCAATTCAGTGCACAAGTAGATTTCAGAAGTCAGAAGCAAAAAGGAAAGGCTAACTTTTCTGCTTCCAAAAGTCATTCTGCCAACTCAGAGCAGTAACAACAAGAAATAATAAACATTACGAAGACTCCAAAACCATAACAATATCAATAAAAAAAAAAAACCAATAGTTAATACCGTGTGTATGGATAGGGAATCCAAATGAAGTCTTCGTGATTCTTTCCGCTGTTGCGGATATCGTCAGCACTGCCACAAAACCAAAAAAACACCCACTTAACAACAACAACAAAACAACACCAAGAAAACAGCAGTTGATAACAGTAAATAATTGAGTTTTCGGCACTGTCATTTGATAATAATACCTGACAAGTGGATGTCCTCTTCGTCTATATCGTTCTGTGTAAAGCGTAATAAATTCAGTAAGAATCAATAAATATATACTCGTTCAACAAATCAAAACATTATCCAATCAAGACATTAAGCAATATTACCGATATGATAAGGGACAGTAATCCCTTCATCATTCAACAATGTTGTTTCGAAGGATTCAGGATCAGTATATTGATAATTAGTAGTAAGGGGAGGAGAATTGGATGAATCTGCTGATGAGTACATGTCTCTGTTAGCCATGTACTTGTGTAAGACGTTGGTGGTGCTGGGAATGATCCCTCTGATCTTCAAACGTCTCTTGAATTCTTTCTGCAAGTTCTTATCCAATTTCCTTCAAGAGAAATAAAAGATGCACGATAATGCTTCAAGATAGAGCAAATGCAGTAGCCGACAGAAATCGAAATACGTATATAATATCAAAGTTAGTAATGAATAATTCTAGTACTTACACATAATCAGGTCCTTTGTAATAGATATTTTCATCATCTGGAGCATTTGCATACTTGATGCAGAAACTATCTATCGAAAAATCATCAGGATATGCAATGACACCGTACTCCAAAGTAGTCCCATAAGAATTTGTACTAGATACAACTAAGCGAATGCTTGACTGCGGATCACTAACACTATCCTTGTGTGGGTAATTATTCTCCTCATCCAGTTCATCACCTCTTTCCACGGCAGTATAAGAGTGATCTGCAGGCATATGAACCATGACTTTGATTTTCTCAGTCTGGTATCTTCTAGTCAATGTTATGGTTTGCTCCCCTGGTTTGTCTTCAATTTTGAAGGGAAACTCACTTTTTTTCTTCACAACCTAGCAAACGCATAAAGACATTGACACAAATGTTAAATACAGCTCAATAACTAAGGCAAAGCAGTTCATGGTGTCCAACACCCACTTGTAACTCTAGTATGAGGAGAATCTAAGTGGAGGCTCACATCTATTAGGCCACGAACAACTAGAATACATATTAGTATTAAGAATATTCAATGGCATTGTATAACAACAAAGGAACAAACCGTGTGACGATCTTCAGCTTCTTCAGCACATATGATTGGATCCGAACTAGTAGGTTTCTTCTTAGCGGGAGAAGGGAACCGAAGAGTTGGAGTCAAGATTTTCCGCATTACTCTTCCATAAAAATTACTACAGCTAATGGTACTTTTCGTCAATGGGGTACTGATCAAGACGGACGAGCTGTCATTTCTACGAGTCCTATTAGCTAGGGGGGTTATTGAAGATGCAGCTTTCTTGATGATTCTACTAAAAGTCGTCATCAGAAATCTCCAGCTTCTTCCCGTATTTTCTAGTCAATGTTATGGTTTGGTTCCCTGGTTTATCCTCAATTTTGAAGGGAAACTCACTTGGTGCCTCCACAACCTACCAAATGCATAGACATTTTACTTTATCTCGGTCAAAAAAATCTAAAAATCTTGATTGCAGCAGTTCATGGTGTGCAACACCCACTTATAACTCTAATATAAGTGGACGTTCGCAAACACTCACTCGTACTCACCTTAACTAGCTAGCTTAGGCCCCAAATGAATAGCCAATGATATTGATAGTTGGGTAATGTGTTTTTCGTATATCCAAGTTATATCTCTACACGTCTAACACTCACTAGTACTCACCTTAACTAGCTAGCTTAGGCCCCAAATGAATAGCCAATGATATTGATAGTTGGGTAATGTGTTTTTCGTATATCCAAGTTATATCTCTACACGTCTAACAATTAAGTGTTTCCCGGTAACTAGTGGGGTGGCATATTGCCCCATAGAAAGCAAACATGATACGTAGTACTTGTAAACACGGTAAGTTCTCAAAAACTAAGATGCAGAACCATTAGGAAATCAACTACCAAAACCTATTTTATTTTATAAAAAGAAAAGGCAATTGTCTATGCCAACATCAATCGAGAAAGACAGCCAACATCAACCGAAAAAGAAAAAAAGATAAAGGACCGCCATCGATTGAATAGAGCGGAAGACAGAGGATGGTCAGGATCAATCTTCCTGCGCAGCTTCCTAATCGTCGGAGCTACGACGCCGGCTAACCTATACGTAACCTTTAAACCTTATGAATGTGACTTCTCAATAATACTAATAATAACTAAACTGTCGATAAACAAATTATTTGTTGTATTGCGACAAAACGACAAAAACATTTGGGCCATGTCAGCATGTGTGGACACCGATATGTATACTAATACTTCCCAACACTGTGCTGTGCTGTGTTGTTACCAAAGAATATGCTAAAATATTTAAGAAAATTCGAATACCGAAATTATAGGAACGTTTGACTAGAATATTCATAGTGGTATTCGATGGTTATCTAGCAGTATTCGGTCTATGCTCATAGAATGTGCTTATTGATGAAACTAGTTTGGAAGGACAAACGAAACAAGAACAAATTCAGACCTTAATGTACCTATATACCCTCTTCCACCGTGATGATAATACTATGAAGTTATGTAATGCCCTCTGGTTTAATTATGCACATATGTATGTATTTTTGAATGCCTTGTCCCCTTTTCCTAATCCTTGAAAGTTCCCATGTTGAACTACTGTACTAGATACCTTACACCGGCTACCAACACAGATTGCTAACACTTTTTATATCGTGGTTAAGAAGATTATAACAATCTGACAACTACACAGCACATTCATTTAAGTTCTTAATTTCTTTCAAAGTGTTACGACGACTATACCACCCTGTCAATTATGTTCCACTTAATCACACTTTCTGGCAAAAGTGGCTAAAGAGTGGAAAATCTTTCAACTTAACGTCCCATGTGCCTCCAGCACGCTTAACACTAGGACCACAGCCCATATTCTTACGCGGTCTGGTTATCATGGTTAACTAATCTATTGATCCATTCCCACCTTAACAACAAATCCCAGTCCATTGGATTCGATAAATTAGAATTTTACAGAACTACTCACAAAAGGGTACTGCATACAGAAGTTAGCTAAACCTAAAATAGTTCACTAAGGTATTTTATCAAACAGTACGAAAGCCACTTTCAAAATATACAAAAAGAAAAATGGGATTAGAGGCTGTAGTTCTGCAATGAATTTTGACAAGGTCCTACAAATTTATTATTTATTCATAATCAACAGAAATTATCAGTGTTCTTAGGATCTTAGTAAATAAAACTTATATTTCTTTTAAGAAATTACTCAATTCTAGGGTTCTTCATTTTGTCAAAACTACTTAGTACGAACAAACAGTCAATATAGAATCAGTAAATTATACTATATGATTGCAAAGAAAGAAAACAAACCTTGCTGTGAACATCACCTTGGCCTGTCTTAGAGAGAAAATTGATATGGTAACGAATTTGAATCGAAGGCCTTGGGAGTGCCGAAAGATTAATACAGCTACTGCTGCTGCTGGTAAGAAGGCTCTTCTTCTTCAATAACCCAGGAATTGTACTGATGCAGTGATTTCTGTGGTGATTTGCCAGTGAGATCAACGAAGATGCGGTTCTCTTGATGATTCTTCTGGTGCTCAAAATCATCATCCCGGATCTCTCCTTTCTTTCGTTTCTTTGTTTTGTTTTTTTTGTTTTTTTTTTGTTCTCTTGATTAACGAAGAAAAGCCCATTTTTCAACATCCAGTCCGGCCCACTAGTCATAAATCTTTGATGTGGGACCATTTTTTTGAGTCCCTACACGTCTTTTAGAGCAAGCACAATGGTGCACTGAAGGAGGTTTCTTTGGCCTTCGCTATTTTGGGGCGGAAACCCGATTTCCATCATATCTGTCGGCGAATAATTTGTTTCGTCCGGAGCTAAGTTTCTACCAAGAGCAAATCAACGGATTCTGAGCTTCCGCATCGAGATGGCTTCATTACCTGTAGCACCAACTAGAGAATTCTCAAAGATTTTCTAGATCGCAGAGATATCTCCACCATAGTGGTTGGGTTTATCTACATTGTAGAAAAATCTTTACAATCTAGAAATCATACTGCATGCTTGTAAATAGTGTGCACAAAAAAAAATATTAATCTTATAAAATTTATATTAATTAAAACAAAAAAAGAAAAACCAATGGTTGATGGTTGGGTTAGGCCAACCAATAAAATTAATTTGGTTTGTGGTGCACACTCTTTGCCAAAAATGGCCCAAGCCCAACTACTAAACTAGCAATATGATCTCTTTCTGTTTTTGAATGTTGATAAAGAAAAATAAAGGGGATATAACACAAACAGTTCTACTATTTTCACCCGATTTACAAAAGGGTCATATTGTTACAAACACTTTACAAAATGATCATTTGGACATTAGTGTCAGCGTTAAGTCAGGTTGGGCCCGCCATTAAGAGTTAAGTCAGAGTCTGAAATGTCATCACTGCCCCTCAATAGTTCTACAATTCGTGATTTTTACGTTTTATCATTGGGTTAACTGACATTATTGGCAGATTTATATCTCGATGAAAATGGACGGATGGATGTGAACCCTAGGACTATAACCTTATACAGTAAAACCTCTATCTAAGAATATCCTTGGGACCGTAAGAAAATATCCTTATATAGAGAGGTTATTCTTATATAGAGGTAATTTTTACAAAAATTAAGCCAATTCGGGACCGGAATTTCTTATTCTTATATAGAGTTTATTCTCTTATAGAATATTCTTATATAGAGGTTTTACTGTATCCATCTTATTTCCTTTCTCTTTAGCCGCAGTTTCATTTTCCGTTTTCTCTGTGAGAGAAAAATGGCCTGAGGAAGAGGCGATGTACTGGTTTAGTGATTACTTAGGAGGTAGATCTCGAGTGAGAATCTACTGGTTTAGGCAAAGACGCTACAAATCTGATTAAAGAGGTAAGTAATCGTGTGAGGGTGTGATTTTAATTTTGAATGGTTTGAAGAATGAAATGGATTTGAAGTTTGGGATTGATCTGAGCTCTGTGAACCAGAAGAAAACAATGGTTTTTGTTATGGAATTTCATCAATACGAGGACCGATTGTGAAAACAGCAGGAAGAAGGAAAGGAAGTTTCTTTGTAACTCACCATGGGTTTGTTTTGATTATGTTGTTTCAGGGTTGCAGTGGTGGTGGTTGTTTCAGGGTTGCGGTGGGGGTAGTTCAGGTGGTTGTGGGGGTTTAGGTGGTGCCTGTGGTGCCTGTGGGTGTTCAGGTGGTGGTATCTGGGAGTTTTAGGGTTTCTGGTGGTGCATGTGGGTGTTCAGGTGGAGGTTGTGTGGAGGTTTTAAATTCAGGCGAACGGGATTCAGATTCCGGCAGGTGGAGTTCAAATTCAGGTGGAACGGGGTTCTGGTTCTGGGGTTCTGGGTTCGAGTTCAGGGTTCAGGGTTTGGTATGGTTGAGTTAAGTGATTAGGTTGAGTTAACTTGGAGGGGTATTTGGGGGAAAAGAAACGACCGTTTTTTTTTATTTCTGTTAACTCAGATGTCTGATGATGGTTTTGTAAACTCAAAACTTGAGTATGATCATTTTGTAAAACAAAAACTGAGAGTACGACCTTTTTGTTATTGGCCCAAAAATAAAACAAGACGAGCCGAACAAGAGAAAACTCGATGGAAAACATGCTATATTTAAAGCAAGCTACCAGCAAAAGCCACTCCAATAGATTGTGTTGAACTGATCATAAAAGAGAGCCTGTACTCTCGATAGAAAATCAGGAACGCTAGTGCCCACTAGATTTTGGACTATGATAGTAAATAGGCAGGTTTTTGTGTAATATTCATGTTTCGTGGGTCCAAATATTTATGGCACACATGACACATGAAACTTACGAAGCTTGTGAGGTCAAAATATGCAACGAGCTACCCATTCAATTTATAGGCTGTTTGGATATACACCCATAAGTAACTTTTCGACTTCTGAAAGCAAAAAAGTCAAAGTTAATTTGGAAACACAATTTCAGAATGACTTCTAGAAGCAGAAAAGTTAACTTTTTGTGAAGCAAAATCTTTTTGTGAAGCAAAATCTTTTTGCTTCTGACTTCTGGAAGTGACTTCTGCTTCTGGAGAAGAAGAAGTCAGAAGTACTTTTGTATCCAAACAAGCTATTGTTTTGATCCCACGACTATTTTGCCTTTGGTCCGCCCCTGATTATAATGAAGGAAGGCAATGTAGGCAATGTATCATTCCTAAACCGTGTATTCCCTCGGTATGCATATAAAAGATGGATTCTTCTATTATTTTCTTCTTCTTCTTCGACTCTATTACCTTATCGACAAAACAATAGCTACTGAAATTTTCATACTTCTTCTGAGATGGTGGCGAAAACTAAAAAAAGGGAGTCGAATTATGGCGCTGATCATCTGGCCAACACTGTTCAAACCGTTGTCTATCCTGAAATTCCCAGAAACAGGAAAGGACTACATTGCACGAGAAGCACTTGACCTCATACTTCTACATATCATGGATAGGGACGTGTTCTCAGGCTTCATAAAGTTCCCAGTGGAAGGCCGCATCTCTCGTGAAGCTTTGAAACAACAAGCTCTGTTTGCTAAGAGATTCAAGATCCATGACTACGGGTTTTAGTCGAGCAAAACATTTTCTACTTTCCCTAGGTACTCAATCTTTTATGATTCACTGCGACTACTATGTCCTTTAGCCGAGTATTCATTCTCTACTTTCCCTAGGTACTCGTGCTTTTATGATTTCACTGCGACTACTATTTCATTCATTTAGTTTAAATTCACTGTCTACTATGTCGAAACGTTATAGGTAATATAAACTTTCAGTAGAAATTCATTTTCTTTCGATTTTGTACTAAAATTACAGCAACACCAAATGATATCAGTTGAGAGAAAATCGTTCAAATACAATACTGAGCGAGCAGTCCCCTGTTAAAGAAGGATATATTTCGAGGAGCTTCGGTAATAGGTTTTACCTCATCAGCCAACTTCGCAAGATGCTTTTGATTAGCCAACAGTTCTCCCTTTCCAGAGAAATCTGTCCTATAGAGAGCCACAGCACTATCCACAATCTGCTCTGAGAAGAGCTGATTAATCCTGCAATCTGTCCTATAGTAATTCAAACCTGTGCCCCAAAAAATCCAATAAGATATATAAGATATATTGCATAAGTCGGTGAGTTCAACTCATCCAGAATAAGAAAATTCAACTAGAAAGTATTAGTTAACGCAGTACAGCTAAGACACTAAGCTTAGCTTGGGAGACTTATCTTGTCTATAGGAACGAGATATCAGCCATGCGCACAACAAAATCTATCAAGTTTATCTCTCACCCTACTTTGGCTTAAGTGCAAAGAACGAAATATCCCAAGTGTTGTTCTAGAGTTGTGAAGAAAATCATGAGAATGTGATTCTAACCAAAAGAGCAACATACCTCGTCTCTACCATCACAGAAGCTGCTTGAAGAAGAAGTCTTGACTGATGATCAGTGTTTTAGGCTCTAGCATAGGCCACATTCTCCAAAACATCAGCACCAATCCGTCCAAATCTGAAACCATCAGCAATTCAGAATAACTAACTAATTAAGACATGGTCTCTGTTAAGCTAAGATGTCCAAAGATACAGTTCATATAATACCTGGCCGCAATCTGTAAGTCTTTGTGGCCCGAAGGTGCCTTCGGCATCAATGTACATTGCTTTTCCATCACCACCCCCTTGATCCAGTGGAAGCTGAAATGTATCCATGTATCACAAATACAAATTACAGGATTAATCAGCTCTGAAAAGAATAAAATCTCTATGAATTACTATACTTCACCACTGCCTATTACTTTGTTTATTTAATCAGCTTAGGGGTTCTCTAGCCAGTAGTAATAACACCCTAGACGAACTACTTTCTACACGAACAATGTAATGACACAAGATGGAATCTTACTTGACAAGTGACGCACAAAGTGTGACACAAATGAGT
>JAJJMA010200508.1:0-10415 GCA_023529015.1 Papaver nudicaule | reverse complement strand
AAGATTTAATCAAAAACAAGTTTTGGTTACCTGATCTAAACGCTAGCGAATCAACCATGTAGACAAGAGACGAACAACCCAAATCAAAATTCTCCGAAAATCGCCGGAGACCAATACTACTACTACTAGGTTTTACAGATGATGCCTTTTCTCGATCCTAAACTATACGAGTCAAAATAAAAAGTGATCAATAGACATGCGACACGTGGCTCACCAATAAATTTGGGGTCCGATTATGCAGTGCACACTCCTCTAACAAGTGTTTCATCTAGGTCGGTCATCAAATGTGTTGCTTAAATTTTGGCCCGAAGAAAGACAAGTCTGAAGGGTTACTTGACTGTTGGAGTTTGACACCGCAGACCAGCTCAGGTGGTGAGCCACTTATCCAACATGAGCAGATGTAAGGACTTTCATCTAGGTCGTCATCAAATGTGTTGGTGTAGAAATATAAGGACGGCATGATGCATATACCTCCCCACAAGATATAGCAACTCTAATCGAGGAGCAAGAACTCTAACCCCAAGAGTTAAACAAATTATAATACTCCAATTCAAGAGTTAAAAAGAAACACAATCAATGGTGTTTAATCAAACTGACAGTGACTCAATATTCATTAATCACAGATATATGGAAAAATGACTGATCTGAGAACTGGGAATAAGTCCGAAGAAAACACTAGGTGTAGAGAAATGACTTAATTACCCCTTTGATGTTGTATTAATTACAAAGCACTTTTAAACCGTCGCCTCCGGTGGGCTACTGACCTCCCAAGGCTGGGGTTTACCATTCTCAACCTCGCGCGAGAACAAATGTATAATCATATTTGATGTAGCAGCTCCACACCCCTTGGATGGAGGGAGTGTGGCTTTTATAACCTTTGGATGAAAAAGTGTTTAGTGATACTTAATAATATCACACCACCCCTTCATCCAAGGGTTATAAACCCCCTCCCCTCCTAATCCAAGGGATGTGGTGCTGTAGCAGTGCGACATCAAAACCACGTCCCTTTTCGACTATTCTTATGGTGGAACAGTCTGGGACACCAAAAGTGGCGACATGTTAACGGGAATCATTCTCTCTCCATTTTTTTTTATGAGTTTCCAAGTTAAGCGAGATAGTTTCTCTTGCCATGCGCAAAAAAACGAGAAATTGTTTTTCGCTTCAAGTTGTTTTTGGGGCGACACAATTTTCTCTCCACAAAATTGGTCTGATTTTGTCCATTTCATGATCTATGAGACGGCAGAACTTCCAACTTGTTTTATAATCCAAAAAATTCTAAAATAATGTTATATTATCTTTGGTGTCCAATTGGACCGAAAATATGAAAAAAAATATCAAACACAAAGTTACAAATATGCCTTCAACCTCAAAAATATACCCCATTTTTAATATATACAGTACAGTGTTACCCAGCGATGGCCAAATTAAGTTTCAGAAACTTTGTGACTTGCTGATCAAATTTTGAGGTTTCCCATGTCGAATTAAAAAGGGAAAAGCCCTTTGCTGGGCATGTTTGGTTGGGCCAGTCCTTAGGCTGTTTACTATGGAGGAAAAAATGCAGTGAAAGCGACTGAAAACCGTGGCCTAAACTCGTCTCTCTCTCCTCTTCCCTCACACCCACTGCGAAAGCGCAGTGCCCCTCCCGGAACTGGGAGGAAAGCGAGGAAGCGAGTATCGCTCAAAAAGCGAGGAAGCTTTCCTCGCTCGCACTTTTAGCGAGATAGCTTTCCTCGCTCAAGTGAAAGCGAGATAGCTTTCCTCGCTTTCAGTTTGACCTTTTTTTATTTACACCCCCTTTACACCGGCTGGCTTTGTCGTAGCTAAGTGGTTACACCCCGCTTACACTCGCGTTTCCGGCCTCCTGAATAACATTTACCCACTCACATTTTTCCTGTATACAACCCTGTAAAGCCTTGAGACGCACTCGCAATTTACTGGCGAATTATGTACAGTAGGGAGAGTTTGTTTGTGGAAACACTAGTTTTTTATTACATAACATAAGCGGCTACATTGGTTGAAGGGAAATCTACGAAAGAGAAAAAAAACAATACTACTTAATATATTAAAAAAAACAAGGAAGGGAAATACAGGTACATAAATCTTAAAAGTGGTAGTTAAGCAATCCCTGATATCATGGAAAACATTCAGTCTATTGTCCCGCAATCATCGCGGCGGAGAACCTTGTTTTTAGCCTTGATGTAGAACTCCGCTTTCCAACTTGGCATCTGATCCGTGTCGACCTCTAAAATTTCCATGTCGGATTTCATTTGTTTGATATCCACGTACTCACGGAATATAGACGAGTCTCTTTCGCCTTGTGCCCTTTTGAAGGAATTGTCATCTCGGATGAGGTCATTTAGCGTAGAGATTCCACTAGACTCAGCTCTAGCTAAGTCTCTATCACGCTTTAGGGCATCACGACCTCTGTGTTCTCTGGGCGCGTCTGGTTCGTAGAACCTACCCCGTACTCCATTCTGCGTGAGTCCTTGTGTTGGATTCCCATCTTCATCAAGCTCCATTGGTTGAGAAGCAGAAGCAACAGAGGCGGTATTCTGAGATCCATCATCCCTGTTCTCATTACAGGTTTCCGGGTCCATATCCTCGATGCCTGCCCCCCTCCAAATTTGAAACACTTCCTCATGTTTCCAGGTTCTTTTGGGTGGTCCGACCTCGTAGTCTCCCAAACCGGCTTTGTACTGAAACGACAAGATAAAAATTTATTAGAGATTATGTAGTACCTACGGTTAAATGTGAAATGAAGCATAAACAATTACACTTACGCAGTCAGCCTCACACCACCCACTCCTCATGTTCCTGAGATGCCTCGCAACACAACACACATACAGCTTCACCTCTTTCCTAACCAGACAAATTCGATTTTGGAGAGAGTGTCTTGTACGCTTATTATTACTTGGTTGTTGCCGAAGGTACTCAGCCTCAATTCGTGCCCAAAATGTCGAACCATCTTGATTAATTCCAACGATACCATCCTGGGTAATGGAGACGTATGCATTGGCTAATGCTGCATCTTCCCTCTTGGTGAAGTTAACCATGGCTGCAAAAAATTGACAGTAGAAGTATATTGAAGAACGATAGCTTTGGTGTGTTTTGATTGTTCTGTATTTATAACCCAAAATTTGAATATTTAGCCGTTGTATTCCAGAAGCCCATAGCCGCTGGATGATGATAGATCCGTTGGAAATTTGGTTTTCATTGGCTCAGATTGAAAGCGAGAAAGAGTATATCGCTGGGCGATATAGTCTATATCGCTCAAGCGATATAGTGTCCATCGCTTTAATCTGAGTCGTTGGATTAACAACTTTTTCTTCAATCGGGTGGATGGGGTTGAGCACGAATCTTGTTTGTTTTGTAGTGGTATTTCGGATTTCCTTGCTATCATCGCACTGTATTTCGGATTTCCTTACTATCATCCCACTGTGTTTGTGTTTGTTGTAGTGGTATTTCGGATTTCCTATAAAAATATGAGATCATTCTACTTCTACTCATTATCGTTAGAAAGTATAAAGTTTTAAAAAACACACAATGGATGAAGGTTTTTCTGCTCAGCAAGACATTCATTTGGTTTCAAGTTTTTGCCGAATATGGGACGCGCCTTTACGAAGCACCAACATTTGTTATCCCACCTTCTGGCCGATGGTCTTACGTGAATATACACGAACTGCCGGCGACGAAAAAGTACGTACAGTGCCAGAAGTGAGAAGTAGGATAAGAAAACTTCAGTGGCGGTGTAGACAATTCCGAAAACATTATGGAGATACTGTGAGACCTATTGTGATTAGCCGCTCATTTATTTATGCTATACTCCATGTTCCTGGTTTTTTTTTGCAGATGTTAGATCTTTATGAAATGTTGGGTGATCGTATGTAATTAGAACCTAGAACGCCTAACGGTCGATAAAACTACTACCATGCTTAAATTTCATTTACTTTCAAATATGTTGTAATACATTAGGTCATAATAACGCTGAAACTATCCGATTTTGAAACAGTTTGCCATTAAAATTACAAGGTTCTATTAAAATAACCCAGTAACTAATCAAAAATAAAAAAAACACTTGCATAGTTGGAGAAAGCGTTTATTACATAATCGTACGGCGAAAACATATTACATTAACATAAAAGACATTGTCATAGTCTCTAACAACGATCTTGCATCATCTCATAAATAGTGAACTGCTCCTCAAAAAACTCGGTTGACCCTTCAAGAGCCAATACATAATCTTCATCAACCAGTTCATCTTTGCAAGAGAGAATATATTGTAGTTGTCTACACCTCCACTTAAGAGTATTGACCCTTTCTCTTAATTCGCCGGCAGTACGACCTTGTTCGTCATCAGCAAAAACAGTATAATAACGTAACAAACTAGGCCAAAAATGGTTATAATCCATGTTGACGTGAGTAAAGTTATCGCATATGTCTCTATAACAAAAAACCAACTGCATATCTAGGGAATGGGAAAATTCTCGAGACATGATAGGGTGTATTGAAACTTTACGTTTCTAAAAACTAAATTTTTCTAAGATGAAACAGACAGTTGTTGTTAAACTAAGAAGTACATAAGATCATAAACAAACTAAGATGACAGAAAAATTAAAGTAAACCTTAGAGCATTCCATGTTCCTAAAGTTTTTGGAGAAAGGTACATGGAAATCATCTTTACGTTGGCTATATTTATAGCAAGAAATGTGATACCTTATCCTTATATATATCTTGGGTATCCTTTAGTTGGATTTCCACAACCTTATCTCATCGTGTCTGTTAAATTTAAAAAAGTCGACAGCCAAAGCCTAAATAAGCGGGAGTTAATACATTAACAAACTTAGGTGCATAAAAACCATTCGCCACACACCAATAATTTACGAAACAAACTAAACAAACATACAACCAAACACATTTCAATAGCAGCATCACACTTGAACCAAACATCTTTCACCAGCACCCTCACACCTCAATTTCCATTAACATAGAATTCATCTTCCCCATCCAGGTTGTCCTCACGGTCTTCTTCGGGCCCATCAAGGTCTTCGAGCTCGTACTCATCCGCTTCCGTTGGCACATCGTCCGATAATGCGTGAACGTCTATTGGGTTGTCCCTTGGATTAGGTGCAACCCAATCATCATCTGCAACACGTCGATGGTGTCGTTCCCAAATGTGGTGTACTAGGTCGGTCCGCAGTCTTTCCCAACCCCGTGCGTCGTGAAGACTATGAATGCTAAGTGCGTTGTACTCATTGGGTTGTTGCATAGGTTCTTCCGTGTTGAGCCCCCAGTCTTCCGCGCGATACTCATTCTCTACCACCATGTTATGCATTACCATACAGCCTCTCATTATGTACTTCATCATCGACTTCGTATGAAAGGTGCAGGGTTTGTCAAGAACCTGGAACTTCGTCTTCATAGTTCCAAAGGCTCTCTCAACATCCTTTCTTTTGGCCTCCTGGTAGCTATTGAATAGGGCTTTTCTGGGGTTCCTCGTACTGTCCTTAAATGCCGCCACGAGTACACTGTATTTAGGGTAAATACCGTCAGCCAAGAAGTAACCATGGTTATATCTCGAACCATTGACCACGTAATTGCAGGCAGGCGAAAGACCTGATGTAACCTTATCAAAAACGTCAGAACCGTTGAGTACGTTGATGTCATTGTTCGACCCCGGTTTGCCAAAGTACCCATGCCAAAACCATCTATCATAAGATGCGACAGCCTCCAAGATAACCGTAGCTGACTTGTGATGTCCGGAGTAATGGTTACCAGTCGCATAGGTGGGACACTGCCTCCATCTCCAATGCATGCAATCTATTGATCCAAGCATGCCGGGAAATCCACGTGCAGCATTCTCGTTCAGTAACCGTCTGGTGTCATCCTCCGTCGGAACACGCATGTACCTTGCATTAAAGGCATAGAGAAGTGCATTTAAAAACATTTCTAAATAGGCGTAGATGGTTGTAGCACCCATTCCACAGTAGTCATCTATGCTGTCCGCAGAACAACCCTTGCACAACATCTTCATTGCTGCGATCATTTTCATGTGTGGTGTGTGTCCCGGAATACCGGCCGCATCTGTCCTTTGTAGGAACCTGGGTTCCACGTCACAAACTCCACTCAAAATACGAAGAAATAGGGGACGATACATGCCAAACCGACAGTGAAATTTTTCAGGGCCATATACACAGTCACTATCGAAGTATTCGTGCATCATCCTCGCGTCTGCTTCCATCCTTAGTCGGAAGGTTTTTTTTCTCCCCAAAACATCCTTTGGAAGTGGCTGTCGAAGTTCATGTTGGTGTTGCATAATCTCTTGGTACCTTACGACGTGGTTGCGGGTGCTGTCACCATCATCCTCAAGAACCCTTGCGCCCGTCTTGATACTCATAATTTTCTTGAAAAAATTCATTGTAGCCTAATTTATGAAACAACAGTCTAAGTTAGACAAGGAATAAACATTATGTATGAACCCGAATGATAAAGCTTAAAAATGAAACAAACATAACACGTTATTTATCATTCTAAATATGAAACATTGATTTCATTATAAACAAAGGTTGAAATCCTTAACATGTTGAAAGATACCTGAGAAAGGGATGGAGGAGAGTGGGTTATTGGTACTGGATGAGATGATATGGATGGATGAAAGTGAATCGTAAAATGTAGAAGAAAACATCATATTTATAATAAAATCTAGGGGCACTTGACAGTTATTCACATATCGTAGTTTTCTCTTTTTGAATGAAATACAACTTGTTTTTTTAACTTATCCCCCTGTCCTCTTTTAGGGGGAATCTTCTTTTCGCGATTCAATGTATCCAAGTGACAACTCCTTTCATCATTTCCAATTTGAATCTAAAGGAAATCATAGTAACATTGATAGACAACTCGTCTTCTTTACTACCCCATACTCAAAAGTTTGAGAATCTTTTTGATGATAGACTAGTAGAACATTGATTGACAACTCACCCCAATAACGAATCAAAAAAAAAGTACTCTTCCATAGTTAGACAAAGAACTTTTATTACATAATCGTACGGCCACAACTTAAAGACAATTAAATATTTAAAAAGTGACACTTATCTTTTAAACATCCAGAAACACACTACAACTATTTACAGAGATGTTAAAGTTTAATCATCTAACTTCGCCACGACCGAGGAAGAAAAGATTGAGTATCCTGCACGGTTGTATCCATGTCTTCTAGACCGTGATCCCACTGTTGTTCCATTGGAAGGCTTGAATGGTTAAGATCCACATCCATGTTGGAATTTGCATACGCACCTTGTGAACTCGAGGATGCGCCCCCACCATACGTTGTATGCGGCCATGCTCCCGTGTCCATTCCGAGACTCAGTCCAAAAAAGTTCCCTGTGTTAGGCACCTGAGAGGGTTGTGTTTGGATGTTTGGAGATGTGTCGGGGTTGCTGCGTTCAAAATCGGAGTTTGAAGAGCTACTCCCTTGCTCCCAACCTTTTGTCACATCATACATAGTTGCCCTCATTGAGTTGATATACGCTTGTTGCTTAAAAATGTGGCTAAGCAATTCGTCCTAAAAAAACCCATTAAAAGATTTTACGTCACAACAAAATAAAGGTAACTGTCTAATATTTTAACTATCACCAATGCTTGTTTAAAAAAAATTACCCGTGATCTGTTGATTTCAGTGGGATCATAAGGGATTGGTTCAATGCAGCCGAGAGGTATCGTGATGTCTCTGCCATTTCTGTATACGTGAAAAGTATCAAAAAATTCAGGTAGGTCACGGTATACCTCAGGTTGGGGCGTGTACTGACTGGAGCGACAGTAGAGGTCTGGCTGAGTCCCGTAAGGCATGCCGGCTCTTCCTCTGTTGGCAACACCAAACTCATCCTTGTTCCTCGCATGCTGAACCAAAGGCAAATACCTTCCGACGCTTTTGCTTGTCCACCACGTGAGGTAATGATCGGGATCGACAGGCAAATAATGGGACAACGCAATCACTTCCTGGCCGTCCTGAATCGGGGAGTCCTCATTTGGGAGGTCAGTAGGCATAACTATGTCACCCGTCAGCTGCCGCCAACACCGTTCAGGGAGGTAATGACTGTTTTGAAACTTAATTCTTAAACCTGGAAAAAAATAAGGTAGGAAGTGTAAGATAAGTATCCAGCAAAAAACCAAACTACAATCATGGAATCCAAATGATAGGATAAATAACCTGACACCCTTCTGGCCTCTACTACCATAGGGTCCCCGCAGTGAGCGTCCATAATCCACGGTTGCCATTCTACGGTGCTGGCGGTTCGAGAATCGATATTCTGTCTAGTGATATAAAGACTATGCCTATCTAGCCCCACTTGTTCGGTCGGGTCAATGTTTGTTTTGTCAAACAATGCAAGAGCGGGTAATGGCGCACGCCTTGCCAACTCGGGTGCCAAATTCGCAGAGCGTTTAGGTAAGGGCTGACAGTTGCGAAAGTAGAAGTAGTACCAGTACTCGAGTATCATCCACATACCTCCCATGTCATCTGACACTCTGCTACTCCACTTATCTAGCTGTTCATACAAATTTCCCAATGCAGCCCACCCCCAGTCGTAGTTGCCAACATTATCCAAGTCTTCCAAACAGCATAGCCACCCTTTCTTTAGCCTTGTAGTTGTGTCTCCGACCAACCATCTACCAATGCACCAGAATAAAAACATTCTGGTTAACTCGTCAGCGATTGGATTGTTATCCATGTCTTTTCGCCCTTGTATGTAACGAACTATATGCCCACTAAGCACATCACTTTTTAGGGTTCCCCAGGCTGGCACCGGTTTAACCACCAAAGCCGGGTTCGCCTGCAAAGCCGCGTTCCGACGTTGCTCAAGTTCATCACGCCAAGCCTTGGCGCCCGAAAACCACTGCTCATCATACAAAACCCTGTCAGCTTTGCTTACAGTTTTGCATTTTGGTGCTACCCTACCTCCTCCCATTGGTATCCCTGTGATCCTTACAAAATCTAGTGGAGTAAGACCAATTTCAAATTCAGGAAAATGGAAAGTCTTGGTTTTCTTAAACCACCGCTCCATTATAGCCTCTGACGTCTGGTTGTCAGCATTCAATAGCTTGACATGGAACATAGCGGAAAACCCACAATTGTCTAATATATGTTGCGCTCTTTCGTTATCTTTAGCGACTATGTTGTATAACTCAGAAAGCTGAGTCCAATTGGTTTTGAATTGGGTTGGTCGAACTACGGTCATATCATCACTACACCGATGATCCATGCCTTTGAACGATAACGGATCCCCGAGATACATTCCCTAAAATATACGAATACACAATTAATAAAAGCAATCGACATGTTGTAACACATTCAACATATGCCGCAAAGCCAACAAACACACATGCAAACACATTCAACATAACATTCAACATAAAGCCGCAAGAATACTACAACCAATTTCCACATCTATAGCGACCCAACTCCTAACGCTTATTAGGAACAAATTATACAAATTAAACCTAAGCCGTATATCATCACATTCAACATAAGAATACATTCAACATAAAAGAATACTACAACCAATTACATTTCTAGCGATACATCCTCAATCGCCTAAGAAAAATCTCACATCACATCAAAATTTAATTTCGCATTCGATAAAACTCAAATTATTAGACATTTATCATCACACAAATCATTCCATAAAACCCCAAACAATTATATTTGTAATTATAGATCAGATTCATGTAAAAAAACCAAAAATTTCATCCAAAATTTAAGAACTTACCGCTGCCATTTTTACGGATGAAATCAAATTCTAGAACCGCCCTTTTAATCACCAAACTTTTTCGGCCGTACCCTTTCCTTCAATTTAAGAAAAACCCTAATATTTATCTCAATTTTTCGATGTCTAAGAGGTCGGGTAAAAATGGAGGAGGAAGAAAGAAGAAGAAGATAGAAGTTCAGGAGGAGAAAACGAGGGTTTGGGATTTATGGAGTTTTCTGGAAAGCGAGGAAAGCTTTATCGCTTTGACTGGTTTTGACCAGTCAAGCGAGATAGCTTTCCTCGCTCAGGGGGAGCGAGATAGCTTTCCTCGCTGAGCGAGAAAGCTTTCCTCGCTCTAAGGGTACCTCCATAGTAAACAGGCATCCGGGAGGGGCACTGGATTTGCACTGTTGGGATGATTCCTCTCTCATCCATAGTAAACAGCCTAAATACAGGTATTGATGCCCATTAGAAAAATAGAAAATGGACCATTAACTTGATTTTTTTTTTTGATACTGCCAGGCGGGCCCCCCTGCCAGCCCAGCCCCACCCCAACTTTCCTAAATTTTTGTATACACTGGGGATCGACCCCAAGCCACTCCTATGGAGGGCGGATGAGAAGCCACTGTTCTAAGAACAGGTTCTTCAGAACCTATCACCATGGTACTCCCCATA